>JACEIK010003110.1:10408-23649 GCA_018107945.1 Datura stramonium | reverse complement strand
TATTTTCTGAAAACCGTAAAGGAGCGAAGGGAGAAGTGAAGAACTCACCTAGGGTTCACCAAATTTACCTTCTCTTTTATCTATTCTTGTAAGTACATCATTTTCATTATGTTTTGAGTATTTGTACGAACATGAGTGGCTAAAACCCTTCCTCTAGGGTTGAGACTATGAGATATGATTGTAATTGCATGAATTTGTTTTGGTTTGAGTTGTTAACTGTTGTTTTGTCTTACATTCTACATTATGGTTGTTTTACGCTTTATCACCATGAAAACAAATGTGTTAAGCTTAGGCAAAAGCTCGAAAGAGCAACCCTAGGCAAGAACAAGAGAATGTAGGGAGCAACTTCTTATCTTTCAATATAATTCGCAGTTAGGATAGAAATTATACCTAATTTGCCTTGCTTGGTTGATAAAATGGGATGATAGCGAGACACTGGATTAGAATTATCACTTCACCACTCATAGAAGTAGTTGTGAAGGTAAGTTTTGTTAAATGATTAGAGGTACAAAAATCCCTAATCAAGGGCATAAACCCCGTAAACCACATCCACGTAATTGAATTGCCTACGAACTAGGATGTCACATCCCCGCTCAACGATGTTGTTGTGATGCTAGTTTGTCGTGTTTAGAGGCTCGAGAGACCATGAACATCGCATTTTCAATTATGTGAGACAAAAATTGATAATTTCATACTTGAACCATTACATAGGGTAGCATTGCATGATTATCTGGCCTTGGCTCTAGTTGCTTTTATATTCTTTCAGAGTATTTATGTGACCACCCCTAGATTTAACTAGAATTTATCGAGAACTTTTATAATCAACACTTGTGAAAGTTAATATCACACATGAACTTGATAATTAGCTGAATTTGTCCAGTCCCTGTGGGTTCGACATTCGGCTCTTAAAAAAGGCCACTGTATTACTTGTAAGACCACGTACGCTTGCGTGTGCGCTTGGGCACAGTCACAACATTAGTTAACTCGACTGATTGTGGTGTTGTGGTCCAGAATGGATCAGAATCATCCTTGGTGACTTATGTAAAATCTAGGCAGGATGAGGACCAAATTTTGGTAAAGTTAAAGGAAGCCATTCAAAATCATAAAGTAGAGACCTTCTCCAAAGGGGGATATGGTGTGCTCCGGTACTAGGGTAGCCTATGTATTCCAGATGTTGATGATTTGAGGAGGAGGATGTTGCACGAGGTTCATGGATCTAGGTATTCTACCCATCCATGTGCCACCAAGATGTACCATAACTTAAGAGAAATCTATTCGTGGAACGGCATGAAGAAGGATATCGCAGAATTCGTGGCCAAGTGTCCGAACAGTCAGCAAGTAAAGGTCGAGCACCAGAGATTGGGAGGTGTACTTATGGATATCAACATTCCTACTTGGAAGAGGGATGAAATTAATATGGAATTTATCACAGGTTTACCCAGTACTCATCGACAACATACTCCATTTGGGTTGTGGTGGACAGGTTGACCAAGGCTGCTCACTTTCTACCGATCAAAACCACAGATTCGGTGGAGGATTATGCCAAAATATATATCTGGGAGCTAGTTCGATTGTATGGAGTGCCCATATCAATCATTTTAGACAGAGGTACCCAATTTAACTCTCATTTTTGGAGGTCATTTCAAAAAGGGCTTGGTACACAGATTAAACTCAGCATAGCATTTCACCCGCAAACAGATGGTCAAGTGGAGTGTACAATTCATACCCTTGAGGACATGTTGAGGGCACGTGCAATTGACTTCAAAGGTGTTTCGGCTGATCACTTACCCCTTATCAAGTTTTCCTACAATAAAAACTATCACTCTAGTATCCAGATGGCATCGTTCGAGGCTCTCTATGGTCAGATATGTAGATTACCCATCGGGTTGTTTGAGGTGGGTGAGGCGGCGATGATAGGGTTTGATTCGGTTCATAAGGCAATGGAGAAGGTTCGTTGATAAGAGACAGGTTGAAAACTGCTCAAAGTTGCCAAAAGTCCTACGCCAATGTAAGGAGGAGAGAACTTGAGTTCAAGGTGGATGACTGGGTATTTTTGAAAGTATCTCCCAAGAAGGGAGTGATGTGGTTTGGAAAGAAAGGAAAACTCAGCCCTCATTGTGTTGGCCTTATCGGATTGTGAGGAGAGTTAGAAAGGTGGCATATTAATTGGAGTTTCCCTAGAGTTATCTTCCGTACATCCTGTGTTTCATGTATCGCTCTTGAAGAAGTGTTAGTGTGATCCAGCTCTAGTTGTCCCGGTGGATAGTGTTGGTTTGAAAGACAACCTTAGTTATGAAGAGGTTCCGGTTGAAATACTAGATTGAAAGGATCAAAGGCTAAGGAACAAGGAAGTAGCTTCAGTTAAAGTGTTATGGAGGAATCATCATGTTTAAGGAGCTATGTGGGAAGCCGAAGCGGATATGATTGCTATATACCCGCATTTATTCTCTACCAGCTCAGTTTCAGCTTGAGGTATAAAATTTTTACCTAAAACTCTATTTAGTTTTCATGTTCAGTTCATGTGCGCAAGTTTCTTTTACGTATATGGATATGTGTATGATTTGTGAATTCAGTTCAGTTGTGTAGTTTGAATTGGAAATAGTCATTCCATCAGTTTTTTATTTAAATGATCAGTATTTGAATATGATAATTGCATCTCTCTACTTTTTTGCATGTTTTCCAATATTCGAGGACTAATGTTTCCAAGGGAGAGATATTGTTATACCCCGGAAGCCCAAAGATCAGACCCAAGAGTTGAAATGGAGAAAAGTTTAGGAATTAGCACTAGGCATAGAACGAGACATGAGATGACCCGTTGGTGCAGCCCACGAGTCATGATGTGACTCGTGGGAAGGCCAGATGAGGAGTTTAGAATTTGGTGAAATGGGACCCCACAGACGTGACCACGACTCGTGGTCAGGCCCCACAATTCGTTAGGTCAGTCATGGGGTGAGTAAGGAAAGAAAAGAGAAGAAGGGAGGCAGTGCACTAAATGGGAGGACCCCACGAGTCATGGTCAGTCCCCATGATTCGTGGGGTCGTGGTCAAGCAGGGAAGGTTTTTGATGAAGCTCAGGCAGTGCACTTCAGGGATGGTCACAAAATCACGAGTCGTCATGTCCCCCATTAAGAGACCATGAGTCCTATTGAGCAGTGTACCTCACGGACGACTCCACAAGTCGTGGCCCAGGGTAATGAGTCGTTAGGTCCCTCATTGGGACCACCTGGCAGTTATTTTTTGTGAATTTATTAAAGGCTTTTCCTTAATTCCTAAGTTTCTAGGGACTGAACTACGTAGTTTTGAGTTATCTATAATGACTTTTAAAGGGGTAAAGTTTATTTTAGGCCTTGTTCATTCGTGCATTAAAAGTAGAAGACTAGGGAGGGTGATCAAGCCTAGCCTTTATCGATTTCTCTTCAATTTCCTTTTAGGTATCTAAAGACGTGTAAGAATCAACTACCAACAGGTATATAGGGTTATGAATGAGTGATTTCTTTCACACCCATGCCCAATCCCTCTCCAAACTATGAAATTCCTATGTCTAACCTATGGGGTTTTAACCCAAATGCATGAATCTCCTATTTCTATACATAGGTATGATTTAATTATGATTCTACTATTGAATTATAAAGCATGGAAAATTTTTATAATGTTTCCAATTTGAAATCTTGTTTCTAGTTTTATAAATTAAAAGTCCATTGATGAGATGTTCATGAAAGATGAGATTTGTGATGAATATATGATGATGATAAGATATTATGATGAAAAGAATGTTTTAAAGCTATCCATGTTCACAATTATGCTTTTTTGATGAGAATTGAGTATTTCTAAGGATGATAAATCTTTAAGCAATGCAAATGTCTAAGTATGAGGTATGGTTTCCCGAACTAAGCTTACCACATGGTTTTGGAGTGAAGACTCTCAATTATATTTTTCATCTTGTTGTATCTTTTAAGCTAAAGCTTCTCATTTGCATGATTTTCTATTTGAGATGCATTTGATTATTGAGTATCGTCAACAGATGATGTTGAGCTTCATTATAAAATGATGTAGAGCATGTGCATGTTTCTGGGAGTAGTGTCTAGCACCGAGTAGGCTAAGGGTCGATCACCCTATGCCTCAGAACTACGCGCCAATGTAGGTTGATACTATTATATATATTACTTCGAGACCTCCCTTGTGAGCTATCCTCGGTACTAATGGCCCACAATATTTATATCGATATCATGGTATCATCCCTGGCCCTAGAAAGGCTTTTGACGGCTCTACCCACTTGAGTGTGATAGTTGCGACCACGTAAGCTCTATCATGGTATGTTAGTTAAAAGATGAGTCTCCTATTGTTCCTCATGATTTTAGATATGCATATTCATTGCTCATGAAATTTATATATATATATGCATGTTCTATATCAGGTTTGACTCAATGTTCAGCTTTACTTATAAATGTCATAATTTAGCTTTGAGTCAATCAATTCAGTTATGATGTTATGAAGATATGTTATGTTATGTTATGAAGAGAATCATGATTTTAGAAATAATGCATGCAATCCCTACTCTTAGATTCTTAAAGTTTATGTTTACATTATACATTTTCTTTAAATGATTTTATTTACTTAAGTGGTTTTACTTACCTTACATACTTGGTACATTCCACGTACTGACCGCATATTCTATGTTGTATCGTTTCATGATATAGGACCCGGCTCTCAAGTCACCCCCGCTCGTAGTCAGCTTATCAGAGTTAGCATTCATATTGTGGGTGAGTCCTCATTCCCCGAGGACTAGACTATCATATTTCTTATATGTATTTCAGTTTCAGTTTCGTGGAGTTAGTTGGGGTCTTGTCCCATCAACTCATCATTTTTAGAGGCTTTTAAGACATGTATGAACTCATCTTCGGATTTCATGTTCTAATGATATGTTGAAGTTACACTTCCTCTATGAGTATATTGTTGATTATTCGATTTCTTGAATGAGTTAGATGTATGCTTATGCCATGGGTCGACTTGGGGTCTCTCCGGGCTTCTTGTCCCGTGTTGTGATTCGGGCCTCCATTTAGTTCGTGACATGCATACAGAGAATGAGGAGAGAGGAGTTGAGATTGATTAATCTGAGTTGGAGGATGATCCTTCGAGGAATGATTGCTAAATAAGAGCCACATCATGCCACGACATTAACTGAGGCGCTTCATGGGAGCCAACCCAAGTTTCTTATTTGATTGATTTTATGTCATTGTTATTTTTGATTTTTTAGGACCAATTAAGTGAGGTGCAAGGATATAAAGCACAAAAAAAGGCAGGTAATGCACTAGACCGTGAATGGCTGATCCAGATGTGCAAACTGTCGCACCCTGATACAAGAAAGCAGAGAGATGGGAACATGAGTGTTCGACCACCGGTCGAAATGGTGGACTGTCGATTTAGAACCGTGTAACGTCGATCAACCACCGTTACAACACAAATTACCTAAGCATCGGGTGCCCAAGTGGCAATTCATCAGCGGAACACCAACCCCATTCGTGAACCGCCGGTCTATCGCCGATTGTTAAACAATGAACCGGGCATGAATTCAAGCACAAAAATGTAAGGAAACTAAGTGTCAACTCATTTCAATGATCCCGGTGTAACACCAGTTGAGTTTACGGTTTTTATTTCAGAATCTAAATTAAATATGGACCCACCAGACCCAAAAATCTGTTTGAGCCGCCCTAATCTAAAAAATATTCCCTTAGGTTTCTCTTTTCCTCTCTGACCATTTTCCCACAAACCTTTTTGTCTTCCCAATAACCCACCTTTCCACATTTCCACAACTCCCTCTCTCCCACTTGCCATAAACACATTAACTCACCATTACTATCCTACCTTCTCCTCAACCAACCATATTCTCACCGGCTCACCTAAAAAACCCCTCACTCTCTTCACCAAATTCTCACTACACTCACATTCTCCCTCTCCACTACACTCTTTGTCATACTTTGTAGATTCCTCGTTTGACTTATGAATTAGCATGTGCTAATGTCTTAAATCAATATGTTGTGTGGATAACGACTTTTGTTGACTCTTTAGGTGTGATGCCTTATGTGGTAAGGAATTTTGTGAATTTCATGCACAACTTCGTGACTCAAGGAGAAATTCTAGATGTAGCTGCACTTAGAAAATGAGCTTAGGCCCTTTTTGTTAAGTCACTTCAGCCAAAATTACCTCCTTGAACATTAATCATTGATTGTCAACGTTTGAACCTTGGACCCTTCCTTTGGAAACCACACTACAAGCCTAATGACTATTTTCTAATCCTTCTCTTTGGCACCCATCCTCCCTAAATTTCTACTGATAAAATAACGAAAAATGGGGCTTGAAGCCCATGAAATGGGGAGCGATAAGAAAATAAATCTGAGATGAGGCAATAGCCTATGTTTTGGGGATTTGCAACAGAAGGGGGAAAATGAGAGCTTCAATGTGAGGTAGCACTAGAACTATGACGAAATGAATAAATAGATGGTTGAAATACCTCAAATCATCAATAGCGAAAGAATAGTAAAAAGGTGCAACTCTTGAATATATAAGGCCAAAAGTGAAATTAATAGGCGTTATAAGGGTGGCTTGTATTACACAAATGATGAAGACAATGAACAAGAAGAAAAAAGGTGGAGTCATCTCAATAAGATAATGGGATGTTCTAGTGTTTATAAAGGCATTAGGGACGCAGTAGTCACTAAATCTAAACATTTATCATACCCTTATCCCTAGCCTACATTATGACCCGCAAGTCCTAAGTGATTTTAAGTGCAGTTGCTCTACAATAGTGGTAAATTACACGAAGGGCAAGCCTATAAGTTGAGTTGTGTGCATGAAGATTTCTTTTAGGAGAGTGAGTGCAAACTTCTTTTTGTGCAAACCCTTGTGTGAATGCATTGATTTCATGATAAAAAATAGGCATTTTCTCTTTGGTGAGTGGCATCATCCCTTTTGAGGACACAATTGCATTAAATGAAAATTTGTGCATAGGGCATGAGAAATGCAAGCTCTAAGGCAAGATTTGAATGAGCAATGATCATGAATTAAGATGCTATGGGTACTTCATGGATAAGTTATGCCCTCGTTTTACAAAATGAAAGTTCTGGTGAATCACGCTTTTGAATGGTGGTGGCCTCTTGAAATGTTTCTGTCTTTCTTGTTTTGGGGGAATTTGCTTCACTTTTCCGGTGAGTCGGTGACCATTTTTGGGTTGTATTAAGTCAAGTGGTCATTGATTCATACATCTATGTGGAGTGGCATGTTGTTTACCTGATAATAACTACATTACTTGAGGACAAATAATGGTTCAAGTTTGCGGGTTTGATTAGTTGGTAATTTAACAACTCATTAGGCTCTTAAGCGTGAGCTTTAGTCTAGTTTTCAAGTCATTTAGATGGATTTTATGCCCTTTTTGCCATTTGGTGTGCAGATATCTATAGAAAAGAGCAAGAAAGGGAGAAAAAAAGGAGGAAATTAGGTGAAAAATAGCGCTTCACCGGAGAAGACCGTCGAAACACTGGCCAAACGCCGCTCCAAAGCTGATGAACACTTCTTTTGGGAAATTAGAGCAATCGGCGAACGCGAACTTCAATCGGTAATTCACCAGTCCATTCGCCGAATTACACCTGAACTTGCTGGATCAAGGCGCATGGGTGGAGACCAACAAAACACCGAAGGAATAACCTAAGGCCACTGGAACTCACTGGAGGTGAAATTAATTATAGCCGGCGGTTCGCGAAATGTAATCGGTGAACCGCCGATACTCCCGCAAGTGCCAGAACACTGATTAGGGGTAAAAATGTCCATCACAAAAAAAGAGGGAATTGGATCCCCTGCTTTTTGATATATTCTAGAGAGAAGTACATTGTACCCACCAGATCTTAACTTCTAGATTTTTGAAAACATTCTATTTGTAGAAGAAGAAAGTAAGAATTCTATTGGTACAAATTGTAAGGGATAGTTTTCTTTTCTTCTTCTTCTTCCTCCATAGCAAGGTACTATGTCACAACCCGAACGGAGGATCGGATAGCGACACGGGACAAGGCACCCCGAGAGACCCCAAATCGACCCATGGTATAAGCATACATCTAATTCAACTAAGAGACTGAATAATTGACAATACAATCATAGCGAAAGTCTAACTTGAATATAACATCAGAGTATAAAATCTGAAGCTGAATACATACATATGTATGAATGCCTCTAAACATGATGAATTGATGGGACAAGACCCCAACTACCTCCACAAGATGAAAACTGAAATACATAAAGAAAAGAAATATAGTCTGGTCCTCGGAAGATGAGGACTCATCAATAAGCAGACGCTAACTCCGATAAGCTATCTAAGAACGAGGCTGTACCCTAGAGCCGAGTCCTGTATCTTTAAACGATACAACATAGAAAGTATGCGGTCCGTACGTGGAATGTACGTAGTATGCAGGGTAAGTAAAACCACTAAAGTAAGTAAAGCCATTTAAACACAATGCATTAATTAAACATGAGCATCAATAACTAAGAGTAGGGCTTGCATGCATAATTTCTGGAATTATGATCTTCTAATAACATGACAATACATACTTTATAACATCCAACTGACTCGAATGACTCAAAGCTGAAACATGACATTTATAGAAAAGCTCAACATTGAGTCAAATCTTTCTTACAGGACATGCATGAGTATATATGAATCATGAGTAATAAATATGCATATCTGAATCATACAGACAATCGGAGACTCATCACTTAACCGACATACCACAATAAAGCTTATGTGGTCCCGACTATTACACTCAAGTGGGCAGAGCCATCCAAAACCTTTCCAGGGCAGGATGCTATCATAATATCGATATCAAGCTCATGGGCCATTAGGGCCGGGATAGATCATGAGGGAGGTCCCAATACTATAATAGTATCAACCTACATTGGCGCGTAGTTCTGGGGCATAGGGTTATCGACCCTTAGCCCGCTCAGTGCTAGACACTTCTCCCAAAAACATGCAATGCTATACATCGTATATAACGAAGCTCAACATCATCTACTGACGAAGCTTGATTATCAAATACATCTCAAATGTGAAATCATGCATATGAGAAGCTTTAGTTCAAAACATACCACAAGCTGAAAACACACTTGGGAACCTTTGCTCCAAATCTATGTGGTAGGATATGCGTAGGAAGACTTAACTCAAAACATACCAAAAGCTAAAATATAAATGTTTGGGAGTCTTCGCTCCAAAACAATGTGGTAAGCTTAGTTCAGGAAAATCATCATTTAAACTTAACATATGGGCATTGCCCAAAGCTTTATCATACTTATAAATACTCCATTCCATCGAAAACTTAATTATAGACATGGGTTGCTTCAAATCATGTTTTTCATCATAATATCTCATCATGATCACATTTACTTCACAAATCTCACTTTTCATGATCATATCATCAATGGACTTCCACATTCATAAGGCTAGAAATATAATTTTAGTTGAAATCACTATAAAATCAGCCCATTCTTCACAATTCGATAAAAAATCATAATCCATGCATACCCATGTAAAGAAATTGAAGATTCAAACATTTGCGTAGAAACCCCATACTTGATAATAGGAAATTGTCAAACTTAGATGGAAATTTTGTACGGGTATGGGTATGGAAGAAGACACCCAGTCATAACCCTACATACCTGGAAGGGATTGATTCTACCACTTCTCTTATTTCCCAAGAAAGATTTGAATGAAAACCTTGAAGAATTGCTCTAGATCACCTCTTCAACCTCTCAAGCTTGCATGCATGGAAGGAATGATTTAGAATAGGTTTTCCCCTCTTAAAACCCACTAAAATGAGCCTTTAACGACTTAGTATAGGCTTTAGGAACTTAGGAATTACGATAAGGCCCTCACTAAATTCGAATTTACTGCCAGTTGATCCTAACGGACGACCTGACGACTCGTAATCCAGGGCAACGACTCGTCACCTTGCTCGTCAGGTAAATTGCCTAAATCTTTGGGATTTTCCCATCTGGTTGGCAATGGGGGACCCCACAAATCATGGTAGCTTACCACGACTCGTGGTCATCACCCGTGAAGGAAACTGCTCTTCTTCCTTCTCTTTTCCTTCTTCTTCAGCCCACAGCTAACCTAATGACTCGTGGTGTCTGACCATGAGTCGTTTCCACACCCGTGGGGACCCTTATCTCCAAACTTCCCAACAGCTCACTGGCCTCCCCATGAGTGACCTGACGACTCGTGGCCTGTCCTCACGAGTCGTCTCACGATTTCATTTTCCCCGTTTCAACTCTCGGGTCCAATCTTTGAGCTCCCGAGGTGTAAAAATATCTCCCCTGTTGGGAACATTCATCCTCAAATGTTGGTAACAAGCATAAAATAGAAACATGCAATTAGCATATGCAAATACTGATCATTTAAACCGAAAACATACGTAATGACTACCTTCGATTTAAAATATACAGCTGAACTGAATTCGCAAATCACATACACACCCATATACATAAAATAAACTTGCATGCATGAACTGAACGTGAAATTAAGTAGAGTCTGAGTGCAAAAACTGATACCTCAAGCTGGAACTGAGCCGGTAGAGAATAAGTGTGGATATTTAGCCATCATATCCGCTTTGGCTTCCCACATAGCTCCTTCAACATGCTGATTCCTCTGTAATACCTTAACTGAAGCTAATTCCTTGTTCCTTAGCCTCTGAACCTGAAAATCCAATATTTCCACCGGAACTTCCTTATAGCTAAGGCTATCCTTTACACCAACACTGTCCACCGGGACTACTAGAGCTGGATCTCCCAAAAATTTCTTCGAAAGCGATACATGAAACACAGGATGCACACAACATAACTCTGAGGGCAATTCCAACTCATACGCTACCTTACCAACTCTTCATATTATCTGGAAGGGACCAACATAGCAAGGACTAAGTTTTCCTTTCTTCCCAAACCGCATGACTCCCTTCATGGGAGATACCCTCAAAAATATCCAATCGTCCACCTCGAACTACAGCTCTCTCCTCCTCACATCAGTATATGACTTTTGACGACTCTGAGCAGTTTTCAGCCTGTCCCTTATTAATTAAACTTTTACCATAGCCTCATGAACCGAATTCGGCCCTATCATAGCTGCCTCACCAACCTCAAACCATCCGATGGGCGATCTACATCTCCGCCCATAGAGAACCTCGATCTTTTTCATTTGGATACTGGAGTGATAGTTTTTATTGTAAGCAAACTTAATCAGGGACAATCACGCAAGCTCTCAACGTGTCTTCAAGAGTTTGAATTGTCCGCTCCACCTGACCATCCATTTGCAGATGAAATGTTGTGTTGAGTTTAACCTGAGCCCCAAGCCCTTTTTGAAATGACCTCCAAAACTGAGAGATAAATTTAGTAGATCGGTCTAAAATAATAGACAATGGCACTACATGTAATCTAACCAACTCCCGGATATATAAATTGGCATAATCATCCGTTGAATCTGTGGTTACCGGTAGAAAGTGTGCAGCCTTGGTCAACCTATCTACCACCACCCAAATAGAATCATAGTATCGACGAGTACGAGGTAGGCCTGTAATGAAATCCATATTAATCTCTTCCCACTTCCAAGTAGTAATGCTAATATCCTGAAGTATGCCTCCCGGCCTTTGATGCTCGACCTTCGTTTGCTGATAGTTTGGGCACTTGGATACGAATTCTGCAATATCCTTCTTCATGCCATTACAGCAGTATATCTCTCGAAAGTCATGATACATCTTGGCGGTACCTTGATGAATAGAGTATCGGTATTCATGAACCTCATGCAAAATCCAACTCCTCAAATCATCGACATCCGAAACACATAAGTGACCCTAGTACCACAGCACACCATCTCTCCCTTGGGAAAAGACTTTCACCTTCTGACTTCAATAGCTTCCTTCAGCTTTCACGTTAGTCACCAAGGACGATTCTAATCCGTTTTGCAAAACAATACGGCCATCGGTTAAGTTGACTAACCTAACTCCCAATCTTGCAAGTCGATGGACATCTTTCACCAGCTCCTTCTTTCCTACATCCACATGGGACACGCTCTCCATAGAGAGCCTACTAAGTGCATTTGCTACCACATTAGCCTTACCTAGATGTAAACAACACTCATATCTTTGTCCTTGAGTACCTCTAAGCACCTCCTTTGCCGTAAATTGAGGTCTTTCTGCATGAACACATATTGTAAACTCTTGTGGTCCGAGAACACATCCACATGGACCCCATATAAGTAATGTCGCCATATCTTCAATGCGAACACCACCGCCGCCAACTCTAGATCATGGGTCAGATAATTCTTCTCATGGATTTTCAACTGTCTAGAGGCATATGCTATCACCTTTCCTTGCTTCATCAATATAAACACCCAAGGCCGATTCTCGAAGCATCACAATACACCACAAAACCATCGGCAACCTCGGGTAGGGTCAACACTGGCAATGAAGTGAGTTGAGTCTTCAACTCTTGGAAATTTTTCTCACAAGCCTCTGACCATTGGAACTTAACCTTCTTCTGAGTCAATTTGGTCAAAGGTGCTGCAATAGATTAAAAGCACTCAACAAACCTCCAGTAGTATCTAGCTAAACCCAAGAAACTCTGAATATCTAAAGGATTCACCGGTTTGGGCCAATTCTTCACCGCCTCTATTTTCTGAGAATCTACCTTGATGCCCTCACTCGATACCACATGGTCCAAAAATGCCACGGAGTCCAACCAAAACTCACACTTACTAAACTTTGCATACAATTGATGATTCTTGAGGGTCTGAAGAACTACTCTCCATTGAGCGATATGCTCCTCCTCGCTTTGAGAGTATATATGTCATGCCCCATAACTGGGGGGAGGGCACGACTGGCTCCCCATACCTGATTGACTAGAAAGCCTTCTATATGACATATTTAACTATAACACTTAGGCCATCCAGGCCACCTGTCATAATCAACTGAAGAATAAACTAGACCCATAAGGTCCCAACAATACAGTGTAAACAATCGAAATGCAACCAAGGAAATTAGTGTGCTAAACCAAGCAACAATAAGCCGACGAGGCCAAAAACTAAATAACACCGTACACACTAAGTCAACAAATCCTATAAAGAGTAAACTGACTGATGGTCGGAACAGGGCTCCGACCTACCCATAACCGCATCTCAAAACTCAAACATAAATAACTACGCCCTAGCTCCAGGAAGA
>JACEIK010003109.1:131374-179443 GCA_018107945.1 Datura stramonium | reverse complement strand
AGAAATACTCACTTTAGGGCTAGGAGTATATTGACACTAATTTGGAGCAATTCCACTTACCTTGGCTCGGTAGCACGACGATTAGCCGGCCGAATTTCACAAAACTAAATCCGTAGGAATGCTCCTTGCTGCTAAATACCTCGGTATCTGAGGTTAATTCGAATTTGGATCGTGTTTGATGGCATAATCGAAAGGAAATTATCAAATATCTCGTTCTCCTCTGTTTCTCTCGCGTTTTCTGGAAATTTATATAAATTTATCAAATAAACCGAAGTTTGGAGGCTTATATACTTGAGCCTGGACAGGGCCAACGTGTCACAGAGCCAACGCAGAGGCCCTCCCTCCGTGACATGTTTCCATCGCGGATGGGCTCTACCCCGGCTCCTTCCGCGATGGTTCGATGGATTTCTTATCCGGTCTTTCCCCGGGCCTTTTCCTAGCATGTATGAAATTCAAAAACTCTTAACCAACATGTGAATAGGCCATCTACGTGTCGAGAAATTTACGGGGTGTAACATTTACGCTCCCCACATACTCAGTATATTCGAAGTATTGACCATATATTTTATGCGCTATATGATTTCATGATATAGATTCAGGTTTCTAGACTCAGCCACGTGGTTAGATATGCTCCATTCCTTTCTCAGTTGCTTGTGGTGAATTCTCATCTCTCAAGGACGCGATCTATGTTTTCTATTTCATTTATGTTTCAGTTTTCAGACTTTAGGAGTTAGCTGGGGGTTTGTCCCAGCAACTCATCAGTTCAGTAGAGGCTTTCAAACTTGTATAGAAAGATTCAACTTTATATCAGAGTTTTTATGAGATTTGTTATTATGGATTTTAAAGCTAGACTCTTTTAGTTAGCTTCCGCTCGGTTCTGTTTTCTGTTAGCTTTTATTCTGATAGTGTTATGCTATGATTATGCCATGGGTCAACTTGGGGCCTCTCGGGGTTCCTTATCCCGTATCTCGACTGGGCCTATGTTCGGGTCATGACAAAATTGATAACTGAAACAGGAATGAGCAGAAGTATAAATATATATCAACCATACAAAGTCAGCACTGACAAAGTTTAAATTCTACATAATGTCTGATAAGCCTCTAACTTCTTGATGAGCTGATGGGACAACACCCCAACTAGCTCGCTAAAGTCTGAAAACTAAAAGTAACATAACTCAACCAACTGAAGGTCCTCGAAGGATGAGGATTCACCAACAAGAGAAACTGGACTAAGCTACGGTAATTGGGCTAGCGATGGAATTGAGTCTGATCGACTGAACCTGTATAATAAAATGATACAACATAGAGTATACAGTTAGTACTTGGAATGTACTGAGTATGCAAGGTAAGTAAAATATGTTAAGTATAAACTAAAGTCATGCATATAAACATAAATCAAAAGATCATGGGAGTAAGGACTGCATGCTGATATCTGAAATCATGTATAAACATAAACTGGATTTCATATGCGAATAGACTGACCCAAAGCTGAAAATAGAATCATATGGCTTGCCATATCTGAAATCATAAGTAAAAGCTTATAAGCTGATCATTGGGTGAAACCTACTGAAAATATAATATCATAAGGCATAAACATGCATAACTGAAATCATGAAGAACAATGGGAGACTCATCTTAATCGACAACCACCTTGTATGAACGCATGATGATCCCACCTCTTGCCTATGGAGGAGGGCCATCCTACGCCTTTCCAGGGAGAAGGATACATAAGGTGTGATATCACGGTGTGCCCTTGGGTAGTGAAATGCTCTCTTGAGAGGTCCTAAAATGTATACCTATGTTGGTGCGTAGTTTATGAGACCGGAGAACCGTAGAACCCCAAGCCTACTCGGTGCTAGACTCTACTCCCAAAACATACATAGTGCTCGTATAGTCATATTCTCAAAACATAACTTGAATTTAAACATTGGGGAGTCTTGACTCAAAAATATACATCCATCAACTGATCTTATTAGCCTTGGCCAAATCATGAAACATACTAAACTTGTGTGGGATTTCCTAAACCTTAAAATTATGATACTTGAAATAGACTTCATAAAGAAAATCATGGATTCATACATGAGTAATTTTTCATCATTCATTCATGCTAAATATCTCATCATACTTGCAATCATAAATCATAAAGTTGACTTTTCATAAAACTTTCATAATTGGGCATAATTTTCTAAAACTTGAAACCATGAATTAATAATCAAAATAGATAAATCTACCCGTGAAACTTCAAACATATTTGAAACATAAAAAGGGATTGACCCATTAACAAATCATAGAAAATTTCATGAAATTGGGTTAAAACCCCATAAGATGATCAACTTGAATTTAGACTTGAATTGATGAACTTGGGGAGAAATTTGGGCATGAGAGTGAAATAAAACTCTCATTCATAGCCCTACATACCCGGATAATCTGATTCTCAACTTGACTTTGAAACCCTAAGAGATTTGGAGAAGAAATTGAAGGGTTTAAGCTTGATCATCAATGGAGAAATCCTAACCTTGCATGCATGGGAGTTGAATGATTTAGAATAGGTTAAACTCCCTTAAAACCCTCTTTTCAGAGCTTAAAATGACATAGTTTAGGGCTTAGGAGCTTAGGATTTATGAAAATACCCTTAATAAATTTGAAGGAAAAACTGATTTTGTCAGCTGTCATGACTCGTACCATGAGTCGTCTCGTGGTATCCTCCCGAACTGACCAAGTACAAAACCTCCAATCCTCTGAACATTTCCATGAATCTTACTATGATCCGTGACACCATCTACGAACCATACCATCACCGATTCAATCAATCACCTACTAACTGCAAGGACTTAGTATGACTCCTGACCACGGGTCATACCCACATACTACGACTCGTATTGGGGACTCATGATTTGGGGAACTAAAATCTCAGCTCTGGACCATGGGCCTTCCCACGAACCATACTACCAACCTATGACTCGTAGGTGGAGTTGCATTGAGGCATTTTTTTCCAACTTTTCCTGCTGA
This sequence comes from Datura stramonium, assembly GCA_018107945.1. NCBI lineage: Eukaryota > Viridiplantae > Streptophyta > Magnoliopsida > Solanales > Solanaceae > Datura > Datura stramonium. Next base: position 176,435 of record JACEIK010003109.1, on the reverse strand, counting down.
TCGCATTTCAAATCTCAAGTCTAGTCTTAGGAACTTTTGGGGTATTACAGTTTAGTTCAACTATCGAAACAAATCAAGAAAGTATCTCTAACTATTATTAAAAGAATCTTTGACTCTAAGTGTGATTTTATTTCCCCCTCTTGAAATATCGGCTAAATAAATTTGAGTATTCACTTTTGACACATTTTGCACCTTATTCCCCGTGTGATTCGACCCCAACCTTGTTGGATTCTATATTTGATACAACAACCGCTTTATACCTAATTAACAGGTTTAATTTGGGCGTATCAAATTTTGGCGGCGGTGCCGAGAATTCTATTTTCAAAATTTATCGTTAGTGTAAATTCAAAACTTCTTTAGTCCTTATTTCATAATTTATTTTATTTTGTTGTTTTTTTTCTTTAGCAGGCTCAATGGAAAATCTTGATCATGTTGAGTTGACCAAAGCTCAACTTGCTGCAGCAGCCTAAAATGCTTAACAAGGGTTGAGAAATCAACCCCCTATTGACAGGCGTGCTCCTCCTGCAGAGGAGCCTGATTAGGAGCAAATCGAGTATGCAAGTGTCATTATATTGCCAGAACTTGGTGGAAATGCCAAGCTTGATATCACCAGCACCATGATGCATCTACTTAGAATGAAGGGACTGTATGGAGATTTGGCTCATGAGGATCCAAACTAGCATTTGAAGAACTTCCAGAGATATGTAGTGTATGCAGGTTGTCTGGTGTGTCACAAGAGGCAATGAGGCTAAGATTGTTCCCCTTCTCATAAACTGGAGAAGCAGCTATATGGCTTGGGGAATTGTCGAATGAATCAATCACATGCTGGGTAGAACTAACTGCTGCTTTCCTAGAAAGATTTTTCCCTCACTCTTGAATGATCCAGTTGAGGGATGAAATCAATAATTTTCACCAGCTACTGAATGAAGAACTGCACAAGGCTTGGTTGAGGTTTAATAAAAAAATCAAGTAGTGTTTGAATCATAGACTTCCAAATGAAGTCCTATTGCAATTATTTTATAGATCACTAGATGGCCTGAACAAAGCGGTAGCGAATAATATTGCTAAAGGATCTCTTATGGATCAATCGTTTGCTATCGCAAGTGCAATGTTAGACAAGATGACTAGAACAAACAGAGCATGGAACACACAAAATGCAGAAGCTATAAGTGGTGTGCAATCCAAAGGAATGACCAGAGAATATCTGAGAAGAGAAGAGGAAAGGGATGAAGATATGTCTCAACTCAAAACTCAGATGAACATACTAGCAAAACAACTAATGGGAATTGGAACACAAAAGGTCAATGTTGTGTCAAATCTGGAGCAGGTGCCTCAATATGATGAATATTATCAAAATTATGAAGACGAAGCTAGCTTATTGCTAATTAGGGTGTGGTTTCCCGACCTACAACTCAAGGATCTAACTAAGATTCTTGGTAGCAAGGTCAGGGAAATCAAGATTGGAACAGGTATCGAGATAATAGTGGCTATGACAGATCCAGATGGAGACACCAGAACAACTATAGGGACAGAGAATAGGGAAATTGGATAGATAGAGATCAAGGGTTTAGGAGAAATCGAGGAGGTGCTTATATTCCCCCGAAGGGAAATCAACAAATCCATAATACACCTTTAAGCAGTGAGTCTGCTCAGTCTAAAATGGAGGAAATGCTGGAAAAAGTGTTGGAAAAGATTGAATCCACATATTCGGGGATTAAAGAAATCAAAGGAGACCTGTCCAATGTGAATCAGTTAATGAATTCTCAGTCCATAGCAATAAAATAGCTAGAGCAACAGATGAATCAAATTTCAGCATCCATTAATCCCAGACAGAAGGGAACACTAACAGGTGATACCATGAAAAATCCCCAAAATGATAATCATTGCATGGATTCACCACTAGAAATAGTAGAGTTTTGGGGCCAATGGAGGAAACAAGAGCTGAGGAGATTAATGATGAATAGGAAATTATTCCTAAATCAGTTGTAGCTAATAAGCCGATAGTCATTAACATGGAGCAAGATGAGACTGAAAAGCATCATGTTGAAACTAAAAAAGATGTATCTGAAAAGGAAAAGGAGAAGGAAATGCCTAAGGTGCTTCCTAAAATACCCAGGCCTCCTCTTGCATTTTCTCAGAGGCTCAAGAAGAAGGCAGAGGATTGAAAGTTTTGCAAGTTTATTTCCATGCTAAAACAGCTTTACATAAATATTCCATCGGTGGATGCCTTGGAGCAAATGCCAGGCTATTCCAAGTTCATGAAGGACTTGGTGACTAAGAAAAGACCCATGACATATGAACCCATTAATAATATGCACCATTGTAGTGTGATTGTGTCACAGTCTTTGGTTTAGAAGAAGGAGGATCCTGAAGCATTTACCATCTTATGTACAATTGGGACATTCAACTTTGCTAAAGCTCTGTGCGACTTGGGTGCAAGTATCAACTTCATGCCACTTGCTATATTCAAGAAGTTGGGTTTAGGAACTCCTAGACCAACAACAATGAGGTTGCTGATGGCAGACATAACCGTGAAAAGACCAGTGGGCAACTTGTATGATGTATTGGTAAAGGTGAACAATTTCATTTTCCAGCTGACTTCGTGATTTTTTAGATTGCGAAAGTGTATTTTGAGGTGTCGATTATACTGGGGAGGCCATTTCTAGCAACAAACAGAGCATTGGTTGATGTAGAAAGAGGTGAATTGAAATTCAGGCTGAACAATGAAGAGATTGTCTTCAATGTGTATCAGTCCACAAGGCATACTAAAGACATGAGTGTCATCTCCATGATTGATACCATTGATGAAGTAGTGGATGTTACCTCAGGGGAGAAGTTTGTCGCTGAAGCTTTGGTAGCAGTCATTACGAACTCATGTCTAATAGTCACTGGGTTAGCCCGATGTAATGTGTACTGAAGAAAGGGGGAATGACTGTGGTCCCAAATGAGAAGAATGAACTAGTGCTAACTCGAATAGTGACGGGCTGGAGAGTATGCATGGATTATCTGAAGCTTAACTAGTGGATTAAGAAGGATCATTTTCCCATGCCCTTCATGGGTTAAATGTTGGATAGATTGGTAAGGAGGGCCTATTACTTTTTCTTGGATGGATACTCTGGTTATAACCAGATTTTCATAGCTCCTAAAGACCAAGAGAAGACCACATTCATATGTCCTTATGGGACATTTACTTTTAAGCGAATGCCATTTGAACTATGTAATGCACCTGCCATATTCCAAAGGTGCATGGTGGCAATATTTTCCAATATGGTGGACGACAAAATGGAAATCTTTATGGATGATTTCTCTATAGTATTTGTTGACACCCAATTTTGACCTCTCTATGCTCTGCATACGCTACTTATATATGTATATTTATTTCACCTTTTTATGCAATTGTTCGGCTTGCATTCATATTTTAAAAATAATTAATTATCATAATTCTTGCAAAATTATTTTAAATTACACACACACACACACACACACATATATATGAGTATATATGTATGTATATATTTATATATAATTTGCAATAATTTTAATTTATTGAATTTTCTGATGTTAAGTAATTATGTCATATATAGTATATTTGTTGTTAATATATGTACCCTTAATAAAACAAGCTTTTGTTTTAAAATATGATGGTTTACTCAATTTTTGTAAATTATTTACATGATAACTGTTATAATTTTAATAAGTTTTTATAAATTATTTACATAATAATATTCACATGATTTTAATTAAATTTTATAAATTACTTATAGTGATAATAATGTGTCCGCCCCGCCTTGGGGGTATGACAGCACACAGTGCCCTACTAGGACCTGAGCGGTAGACTACTGAGCCTAGCACATCAGGTGCCTGGCTGGCTCTAACTTCAGTTCTGGAATCAACGGGCTATATAACGTTTGTAAATACAGCCTCCGGCCATTGGGCCTATAGCCATCTGCTCTCCGTAATATCAATAACCAGAATCCTATTCTTGTAGAGCCTATGCGAGACCGACAAGACCACCATGCTGTCTAGTTATCTCTTAACTCAACATAATGGATACTGTTCATCTACTTGACCGGCAAGGTCACAACTATCATCAGAATATATTTACACGGCCAATATAATCAACAATACTAAACCACTAAACAGCGCCTGCATTACGGCCGGCTACTAACCACAGGGAGATATATATACACAATCTGCAAGCCTCTACGAATACTGATAAAATAGTCGGGATAGGGCCCCGACCTACCCATACCTTACAACAAAGAGAAAATGGACTCGACATCTAGCTCCGGATGACGGGTGATGACTCAATAAGGCGCTGGCTGGAATCACGGATCGACTCCTCGTTTATGAGTACCTGCAGGCAAGTAATAGAGCGCCCCAAACGGGCGTCAGTACCACTGGTACCGAGTATGAAATAAACTAATCATAACTGAATATAAACAACATAATTAGAAACTTGAACAATAGGAAATATCACAGCCCATCACGAGAGGCGGTAAATGCAAACGAGGCTTTTACGTAATGAGAATAAGGTAGGAGCATGCCTGTCGGCGTGCGATCTACTGTCTATTAGCTAATACATACATATACATACATATATATAGCAAGCAAGGACCAATACAAGCCCCCATAAGCCCGGAAGGTGCCAACCAACAAACAATCTATATACCCCTACCCGGGTCAAAACCATCTAGAAATAAGTCACTCCACTCGTCTACTTACTGCCAGGCACCTGTGCCGGCCCCTGGGTCTCCAGCTCGGGCCTATGGCCTCTGATATAAATAACTGTGTCTGAGCCCAGAGGACTCCTGTACTGTAATCTGTAAACTGTAACTCTATGCGTATACGCAATTACATTCCCTGGGCGCAAGCGCACAACGGGGTAAACTATTGCTACTATCTTGATCATCGTGTAGGAAAGCTTCATCCCATCTTCGTCCTACTGCGGACGGCATGCCACTCCTTGGAGTGACGTATACTCACCCTCACGGTGGGTCGACACAGTTACCAACCTAGGGGCGGCGAGGACGCTCAAAAGTGCCCTCATAACACAAACAAGTCTCAACAATCAATAATCACATATAGCAAGCATGTTTGGTAAAATACTATACGTATTCTGATTTCTCATTATGTACTCTTTTCTGTGTTATACTGATCCTCGTACTGATTTATACTGTATCTGGGATATCATCTGACTGTCTGGCTATATTGTATCTGAAATATCATCTGACTATGTCGACTATCCGTATGCGGGATATTATCACGGCCTATACGATATTGCTTTACTACTTTTATTCCGAACATATCTCATAATATTATAAACATGCTTGCTAATTCAAAAACACGCTTTCTAAACTCATAATAGACTCAATTCTTGACTTCTGAATTCTTTCTTCTATAACACGCTATCTACTGTACTGGATTACTAACTTGCCGAGGATTAGCTTTACATACCTTCGCTTTTGGATTTTCCAACTAGCAGGCAAGGCTCGGTCAGTACTTCAACTATTTCTCCCAACTGCATTCCTATATATATATATATATATCAATTAGAACTAAATACGCGCTAATATTCTGAAGAAAACATCACTTTCGATATATATATAGCCCAAACTTTTACGAGCGTAGATAAGCGATTCGCTTCAGCTATTTCTCAAAAAGTCCAGGAGAGGAATACTCACTTTAGGGCTAGAGATATATTGACACTAATTTGGAGCAATGCCACTTACCTTGGCTTGGTAGCACGATCAGTTCTTGACCGATTTCACGAAACTAAACCCGAGGAATGCTCCCTTCTTTGCTAAATACCTCGGTATGCGGGGAAATTAATTTGAGTTTGGACCACGTTTGACGACGTAATTGGAAGGAAATTCCTCAAATCACTTTGCCCTCTCTGTTTTCTGTCTATTCACTGGAAATTATAAGAAGCTTAATGAAAAACCGAAGTTGGGGGCATATATAATTGGGACCTATAAGTCGCATTCTGGAATGCGATTTATAAGTCGCATTTTAGCAACTATGACGCGCCGACTTAGCGCTTGTTCGATCTTTCCCGGGCCCTTTTTCTATAGGTAATCGCATTCTAAAACTCTTATTAACATGCGAATAGGCCATCTACATGTTAAGAATTTACCGGAGTGTAACATTCTCTCCCCCTTAAGAACATTCATCCTCGAATGTAAACTTCTATCTATAGGAATTCCCAACTTACTCAACCTATTTTTGAAAATTTTGGTAGAGTTTCCATTGTAATATGGACTATCCCAAAGAACACGAAATGCAGAAAAGTCCAATACAGGTACTCCGCTGTTTATAGCATACATCGCGTAAAAGACTAGAGTCAACTATCTCATTTATACATGTAATATAAAGCGTTTCATATGATAACAATACTAACATGCCTCTTAACGACTAGGCTTGGAATAAGTGAGGATATCTGGTTTTCATATCTTCCTCTGCCTTCCAAGTCATCTCCTCTCGGTTCCTGTTATGCCACAGTACCTTGACAGACGCAATATCTTTGGTTCTCAATCTACGAATCTGTCTGTCTAAGATGGCTACTGAAAACCTCTTCATAGGCCAGCTCTTCCGTACTGGACATCTGGACTGGGACTGCTCTGGATGCGTCTCGATGCACTTTCTTAGCATAGATACATAAAACTGGATGAACGGATTCTAATTCTGGAGGCAAGTTCAACTCATCATGCCACTTGGCCTATTCTTGACGATTTAGTAAGGCCAACAGACCTCAGGACTGAGCTTACCTCTCTTACGAATCTCATCACCCCTTTCATCGGAGATACTTTTAGAAATACCCGGTCGTTCACACCAAATTCCAAGTCTACGCACACACATCAGCATATGATTTCTGGCAGCTCTGTGCAGTCCGTGGTGTTCTCTGATAAGCACCTTCTCCTCTGACTGTTGAATGATGTCTGGCCAATCAACACTGACTCTCCACTTCAAACCAGCCAATGGCGATCTACATTTCGCCCATACAATGCCTCAAGGGCGCCATCTGGATGTGTAAATTGGAAGGAGTGATGGAGTTATTATTATAAGTAAACTCAATTAGTGGTAGATGCTTGTCCCAGCTACCTCCAAAATCTAGCACCCACGCCCGTAGCATATCCTCGAGCGTCTTAATGGTCGTTCAGCTTTGTCCATGCAATGAGGTGGAATCGCGGTGCTCAAATTGTCTGGATTTCCCGAGACCTCTCTGAAATGACTGCCAAAATCTAATTTGTAAATTGTGCTCCTCTGTGAATGATAGATACTGGAACACCATGTAATCTAACTATTTCTCTAATATACAATTCAGCGTAATCTTTGGCAGAGAAAGTAACTTCACTGGAAGGGAATGGGCTTATTTCGTCAATCTTGTCAGCTATTACCCAAATGGAATCATGTCTACAGCCAGTACGGGTAATCCTGCTACAAAGTCCATGTTTATTGCTTCCATTTCCAGAGGCACAACTATGTCTGAATCAATCTCCTGGTTTCTGGTGTTCCTTTTACTTGTTGGCGAGTTAGAGACACTAGGCTACAATTTCGGCTATTTCCCTTTTAGTACCTGGACACCCAGTAGGTCTCCTTGATATCGTGGTACAGTTTCGTCTTTTAGGTGGAGAATAGCGGGCGTAATGTGCCTCACTCTGCATCTGCTGGTGGAGCCCTGAAATATCTGGAACACGGAAGGAGGCCCTTACATGTGAGCACTTCATCTCGGTTATACGAAAATGCAGCGCTTTTCCTTGCTGAATTTTATCCTTAAACTGAACCAGGTCAGGATCTTCCTTATTGCCGTTCTTTTACCTCCCACAACTGTGAGAAAACCTGCGGTGTTCTGAATTACCGCTCTGTTGTCCTCTGTTTCTGTTACACGAACGGCTGGCGGCTAATTGGTGTATTTCTCTGTGGCTAATTCCCATTTGTTCGTACAAGTGGCCAAACTCCCCACGGTTATGGCTAAGGGCATTTGTTACTAAATTGGCTCTTCTTGATTGATACAGAATATTCACATTTAGAGAACTTGGCATATAATTAACGGTCATACTGGCTTATTATGCTGGAGAAATCGCCAGGTAATCTACCGGTATAACTAGAGCTTATTTGGCCTTACGGCGCATGCTAAGGCTACTTGTTGCTGGGATAACCTAAACGACTGTCTGCACACCATGTGCGTTTTTGTCAGAGATCCTAATAATAGTCATGATCTCTAATAATCTGGCTGAATAACCTTGCATAACTGAATAGCTTGGTTTAATGACCCGATATATAGCAGTCTAACGATGCTCTAAATGTCTACACTGGACATCTGTAACTCATGCATAACTGCGGAGTTGTGGACAAATAACTGTTTTGTTCCTAATTGAACAATTGTAGAGTTGTGCTTAGTCCAAATTACTCAGGCAGTTAGTCACCTGGATCTTCGCCAGGGAACCTACCGATCTCCTTGTGTAGCAAACCACAACGTGCTGTAGAGTACTACAAATTTCTTACGCCTTGTTCGTCATCCACTTGGATTTATACTGCTGTTAAATTCTTGGTCTTATGAGCTATTCTGTAGACTGACCTTCGGCTAGGGCTCTGTATCTGAATATCTTACGAGAATCATTGAAGTATTGTCCGTCACTGACTACTGATGTGGACCCTTTCTTGGGAACTGCCCATGGGTTTGTTTATTTAAGGACGGCTGGGCGACTGCGGGGTGTTCCACATACTTTGCTACGTTGACTAAGGCCGACTCTCACCTACAAGGCTGGGAAAATGATGTACGACCACTTAACATACTGGAAAAATTATGGTATTGCTAACCTCTGAAGTATGCCTATTCGGTCTCTAGTCAGTTTACGGCACATGCGATAATGTTACTGATCTTTAGGGATGCTTCCCTGCTGATATAGGCGTCAGCTGGTCGTTAGACCGTCTAACCGCGCCCTTATCATCTAACCACCTGATTCAGGCTACTAACTCTTGTAAGCTTTGAAGCCTAGATCGACAAGTATATAAGTCAGTTAACTCAATGGCGGGGCAGAGAAGTTTCTATGGCTGTCACGTGAATCACACTTAACCTACCCCCTTTGGCGGGGGTCCTGCAGTATGATCTGTCTGTTTCACATAGAAGCTAACAGAATCTGTGTGACTGCCCCCTATGGCCAGCTACTCACAGCATATCGATACGTATATATATATATATCAACAACTACGTACAATACATGCTGAATTTTTTTGTAATACGTAATCTTTGACATACTTTTGCTAGATTTCATACTGCACATGATATACTGCTTCTACATTCTAATGATATCTCCTGTCCCCTCGTATCATTTCGTTGGATTTTTCATCCCATTACGGAAGCAACAAACATATGCACTTTAGCTATAATATGCTATTTAGAATTTCATCACTCTTACAACGTGGGGTCAACATCCGCACCTTGTGGCCTTACTTGGCACTACATTAAGGGCGTGACTGTCTGTTGAACCTTGCCTCTAGGCCACTAGACTAAATTCTCCAGGTCAGCACCCTCTTGCCTTTTCGTAGGCGGACGTACCGCAACATTCTAAACTACAATCTACTGTCTCTTAACTGTCAGTCGAGGCTTGGTCCTTAATACACTATAATCTCTCAATGCAGGTGATTCTAATTTTTCCTCAAAATCTGGTATTCCCTTCTTCCCTTATCTTGCTTGGGTGAGCTCTGGGTTCAACGTACCTGCCTTACATTGTTAATAAGGTTACTGGTCAAGTCCCAGCTTATACCTCTTATGGCTTGCAGTCAGACCCATCTGATTCACATGACCTCCCTACCTTTCAGTATGACCAAAATCATAACTATCTTGTGGACATACCTTTGCCGTCGTTAGTGTGCTGCAGCAGTTCAGCCTTTCTGGCTTGAACAGCTCTTACAGAGTCCATCATTGACGGATCTCCTACACCCACTTCGACTAAGCTAGTAGTCTGCTGCTCTACCCTGACTTATTACCGTGAGGGCCTGCACAACTTACGTAATCATAAGGTCTCCTTACTCTTTCTAACACTTTCTGGAATCAACCAGATACCTTTCACTTACTGCCTACTTTGGCAACATTGCCTCAATCCTTATGCCTTTGCTATACTCAGATCAAAACTAAGGGGTAGGAATGTTCTCTCACTACAACGAAACAAGACATGAAACTATACCACATGCGAAAGGATGGAGGTAGGAATCCTACATTTCCCTCTCTTTCTCACACTTATCTGATAATCTAAATTGTCTATTATCTTAATCAGATCTTATATATCTAACAAATAAATCAACTCATTTATACGTTATGCTTATGACTTCCTATTCTGAAGTTATCGATATATATTGGGGATGGTACCGATAAAGGTATCACATTGGGAGGTCCCTGATACCTCCTCCTCCTGCTGTAATTACCTTGTAACTGGCCGGTGCCCTCTCCTGTTGCTATATCGATCTTCTGCCTGTGATAGGATATCGCTAATTGACTGTATATGTATTCAAAGAGTATGGTAAGTTTTAATAACTCGACCCTATCTTTGTACCGCTCTATATATACCTTGAATGAAGAAAAGTAACCATCCTATCATGCCTTGCAGCCTCCTGCCTATAGTATGTGGTGCACAACACATCCATAGACAAGACTCTACTTAGCACAGCTTGCAGACTCCCTGGGACACGACCTGCTCTGATACCAAGTTTGTCCGCCCCGCCTTGGGGGTTTATGATTGGCACTGGTGCCCTACTAGGACCTAAGGCGGTAGACCTCTTGGGCTAAGCACATCTGGTGCCTGGCTGGCTCTAACTTTCAGGTTTCTGGAATCAACGGGCTATATAACGTTTGTAAATACAGCCTCCGGCCATTGGGCCTATAGCCACCTGCTCCATAATATCAGCTAACCGAATCCTATTCTTGTGGGAAGCCTATGCGGGCCGACAAGGCCACCATGCTGTCTTAGTTATCTCTAACTCAACATAATGGATACTGTACATCTACGTGACCGACAAGGTCACCACTATCATCAGAATATATTTATACGGCCAATATAATCAACAATACTAAACAACTAAACAAATGCACGGCCCACACGACCGGCACCACCCCCAACCACGAGAGTATATATACACAATCTGCAAGCCTCTACGAATATTGATAAAATAGTCGGGATAGGGCCCCGACCTACCCATACTGTACAACAAAGAAAGAATATGGACCTCTAGCTGTCTGGCTCCGGATGACAGGAGCGGATGACTCAATAAGCTGGCTAAGTCCAGGGATCGGCTCTCGTCTATGAGTACCCTGCAGGCAAGTAATGCAGTTCCCCAAACGGGCGTCGGTACCACTGGTACCAGTATGCAAAGCAAACTAATCATAACTGAATATAAACAACATAACTAAGAAACTCTGAACAATAGGAAATATCTGAAACTGTCTGGTGATAGAATGCAGAAGCAGTTTCTTGTGCGAGAATAAGGCGAGGAGCATACTGTCGCGTGGCGATCTGCTGTCTATTAGATAATATATAACATATACATACATATATAGCAAGCAGGTTCCAATACCAGCCCCCTTAAGCCCAGGAGAGTTGCCAACGGCAAACAGTCTATATACCCCTACCAGGGTCAAAACCATCAGAAATGATCACTCGACTCATCTGCTAACTACAGGCACCTCTGTGGCACTCTGGGTCATAAAGCTCATTATGGCCTCTGATATAAATAGCACATGTCTGAGCCCAGAGGACTCCTGCTCTATAATCTGTAAGCATGGCTGACCTACGTATGCATGTCTGTTCACAGGCGCCAGTGCTTGGGGTAAACTGTCTTGTTATTTTGATCAGCCTGATATGGGAAGCTGTCCCATCTTCATCCTACTGACGGACGGCATGCCACTCCTTGGGTGGCGTGCCCACCTCACGGTGGGTCTGACCACCGATTACCAGCCCAGGGCGTGAGGAGCGCTCAAAGGTGCCCTCATAACACAAGTAAGTCTCAGCAATCAATAATCACATATAGCAAGCATGTTTGAACTGAAAATACTATCTGCAGTCTGATTTCTCATTCTGTTATCTTTTTCTGTGTTATACTGATTCTCATCTTGATTTATCTTGTATGCGGGATATCATCATGCGGCTATATTGTATCTGAAATATCATCTGACTATCTGACTATACTGTATCTGGGATATTATCTGGCTATCTGATATTGCTTTACTACTTTTATTCTGAACATATCTCATAATATTATAACATGCTTGCTAATTCAAAAACACTCTTGCTAGCTCATACGAGACTCAATTCTTGACTTCTGAATTCTTTCTTCTATATAACTTACGCTATCTACTGTACTTGATTACTAACGCGAGGTGGCTTTACATACCTTCGCTTTGGATTTTCCGACTAACGGGCGAAGCTCGGTCGGTACTTCAGCTTCTTCTCCCAACTGCATTCTCATATATATATATATATATATATCAGTTAAGAACTAAATACACTAATATTCTGGAAGAAAACATCACTTTCGATATATATATATATAGCCCAAACTTTGGCTTATCGATAAACGATTAGAAAACTCGCTATTTCTCAAAAGTCCAGAAGGGAGAAAATACTCACTTTAGGGCTAGAAGTATATTGACACTAATTTGGAGCAATTCCACTTACCTTGGCTCGGTAGCACGACGATTCGCTGGCCGAATTTCACGAAACTAAACCCGAGGAATGCTCCTTGCTGCTTTAAATACCTCGGTATCGAGATTAGTCGAGTTTGGTTGCGTTTGACAACGTAATCGGAAGGAAATTTCTCAAATCATTTCGCCCTCTGTTTTCTGTTTGTTCACTGGAAATTATAAAGAAACTTTTAATGAAAAGCCAGAGATGGGGACATATATATAATTGGGACCTATAAGTCGCATTCACGGAAGCGATTTATAAGTCACATTTTTGCCTTGCGTGCAGCGCCGACTTGGCGCTTGTTCGATCTTTCCCCGGGCCTTTTTCTAGCATATGGCATTCTAAAACTCTTAACCAACATGCGAATAGGCCATCTACATGTTAAGAATTTACGGGGTGTAACATAATGTTTGTGTGAGCTTTAGTAAATTAAACTATTGGCAATATCTATTTATTAAATATAGTATTTTTATTAATTACATAACAACTAATTTTAAATTTCAGCTAATTTATTCAAAATCTAGCCACTTTTTTACCTAATTTGGCCATTTTTTAAAAACCCAATTCAATCCTAATTAACTTTCACCCATTTACCCAATACGCAACCCATTAGGAGCCATAGCCCGACCCACCCTAAGCTAGAATTTGATCTAGCCGTTCATCACTTTAGATCTAACGAGTTTGAGATCTAAAACCTAATCCTTCCTCAAATAATACCTCACCCCCTATAACACTAATCCTAACCCCTCATTTCCTCCCACCAACCGCCTCCTCCTTCTCTCATCGCCATACCTCCCTCTCCTCACCAACATCGTCTTCCTCCCCCTCCCCATTTTCCCTCCATGAACTCCAGCGAGCAACCAACCAGAAACCACCTAACAGCCGACCTTCCTCCCTCTGCTTCTTTCCTTTTCTCTTCTCCACCGCGACCGACAAGCTGTGCCACTCGGGCGACACCGCCTCACCCCTTCATTCTTCTCCCCTCTTTCTCTCCATTTCTCCCGCCTCCTCACCACCATCTTCCTCTCCCACTCTTCTCCCTCACCGTTTCCACCATTATTTCCAGCATAATGGCCGGAGAACACCAACCAACCGCCATCCCTAGTATTTCTAGCGCCCCACCAGCATAAAGGAAAACACACCCTTGCCCAGATCTGCCACTTTCCCTCTCACCCTTCTCTCTCCCTATCTCCTTTCTGCTGGAAATCCAATAGCCACACTACCAACCCGGCTTAATCTTCCTCTCCTTCCATCGTTTCCGACAGATAACCACTGGAAAACCAGCCGCATCACCCAGATCCATACCTCCCTCTACTTCCCCTTCTCCTCCCCCTCACCGAGACCACCTAAACACTATCAGTAAAAAACCATTGCCGTCTCTTTGATCATAATGCATGATCTAACAGCTGTAACTGCCGTTGGTTTGTTTATATAATGTTATTATGCTTTAAAAAGGCTTCAATTATCTCTGTTTGAACATTTTAAAGTTATATATTGATCTATCTATACTTTTCGATTTGCTTTTACTACGTGCTCTACGCTAAAAAATATGCTATTGCTAATGTGAAGATTCTTTTATTTCCCTATTGTTGTATACATAGATCTCCTGGAATTCATGAAATTATTTGTGTGCAATTTGCAAGATCTCTCTTCTTCTAAGGCAATCCAGGACAAAGTTTGGCGGTTTCTTAGTACGATTTTGTAATTATTATCCGTCTTCACCTCTTTTAAACTAGATCTATTTGACGGCTATTTAAAGTTGAAAGGCTTGTTAAAATCTGAAACCAGTAATTATTAATTTGACTGCCTTAATATACGGGAATTAATTTGTTCTATTTCACAGATAAAATTATTAAATATGTTGGTTTGAAGTTGCCCTCTTTGACATATTACTTGTGAATCATGGAAATTGTTTATTTTATAATGGAAATTTGTGTTGATTGATATGCATGACTGTTATTGGTTCAAAATATATGGCTATATCAAAATTTTACTATCCTTAGAAAGTTAAATTATTTCTTATATTCAAATAATACATGTCTGATATTTCTTATGGTGTGTTTGAATTCTCAAATGATATTATTTTCCTTAATTAATTAGATTTGTTTTGCATTTATTTAATTTGACTGGTATTCCTGTTAATTTTCTTCCTTCTTAAATCCATACATTTTTAAGAGGATCAACATTGATTAATATCTACAGATCTGGCAAATTATATTTTTCTGTTTAAGGTAAAATCTCTTTAACTGATTTCTTTCTTTTATTTTCCTTTCCTTTAAGTCTTTAATAGATTCCTTGAATTAATTTATTTTCCTTTATTCGGCTCTTGTGTAGGTCTATATAAAGGGGTCTCCTACCCCTCTTGTACCATTCATGGGAACACTACTCCGGAGACCTGTGATATACTTTACTTTGAAAATACTATTTTTCTCCTTCAAAATTCATAATTCCTCTTCCCGCCTCAATACGAGAACTTTGCTGGGATCCACGAGGTCCTTATGATCTTGACGTATTGAGGTTCGGGCCTCAATTACTGAAAAGCTTTTATATATGAAATTGTTTCTCTATTTAGTTTATTGATTCACCGGTCAATTTTATTTCTCCATACTTTCGACAATAATGTGTGAATTTGCTATTTGTCTTAAGCCATCATGACTTGGTGCTTTTGTTGCCCTGCTATATTCTAGTACTTCGTTTATATTTAAATAAGCTAATCAATGAATTAGGATTCATGGATCCCCAAACATATATATTTGTATGTGTATTTGTGGTCTTACTTGTCTAACATGTCTCTTCTTGTAATGACATGAAGAATCGCCTTTGACAGGATGGGGGTCTAGGATTTGTTCAATTAAACTTTATCTCTTTTATTTCGTTGTAAATTATTTATTTATTTCTTCCTTTTCATGAGTTGTAATTGTAATAAACAATAATAATGGTGAAAAGGGCGTTTATAGGGCAGGAGTTTGAATGTTTTATTTACTACTTTTAACTGCTAATCAGATCACTTAGAGAACATTCCTTTAGGAATAATATGTGGATATTTTATAGAAATCATGCCTATAGGATACTAATTAATCTGAAGTGTGTTTTTTATGTTTAAATCTAAATAATACTATCATTAATTGTTAGAAGTTATGCCTACAGGGATCAGTTAGTTTGGATGCAAATTCACATCTTATCACCCATCTAGAAATCATCTTTGGTAAAGTAGGTTGTGACATACAAAATACTTGAAAAGATGTAAATATTACGACTGCGTTTAAAATGTTCAAATCTGATTTGCGTATTTAATTTTATGACAGTATCCTGCCAAGTAGTTTTTTTTTTATGAATATGACTAGAGTTTAAAGTACTTAAATACAGGCAGTAATATAGATAAGTTTATAGAATATAAATTTGACTGATAAGAACATGCCCATAATGATGTTTTTTCTTATAGTGTTTGAAAACAAAAACATCATAATCAACAAATCTTTGTTGTGTTTATATGTTTACATGGTTTATTTCATTGACTACTAACCTAGAAAGATACTAACTTGTTTAAATTGTATCTGCTTGTTTATACTACATTATGTTCTGCCTGGCCTTTCAAATTTGTTATTCCTTTTATATTAAAATTTGCTGCGGGTAAGGCATTTTTCTAGGGATGAAGCATGTCTTACATTACAGAGTAGATTCCATATCTGTAAGAAATCAATAATCAAAATTTGCAACCTGTTTCTTTTATATATGTTATTTACGTCGATGTCTGTTTCTACGATTAGCAATATTTGATACATACACATCAGCAACTATGACTATAGGAATTAAGATTTGCAAAAAAATTCGTTCGAGTTAGCTGCAACTATGTTATAATCTGCTACATGCTAGTCTGCCTGCATTGGTTTACAATCGCCTGTAGTAATCACAAATTTGATTATGTTTATTAGAAATTATGTCTATAGGCCTTAAGCATACTTGATTACTTATTGGGGATTATGTGAAACCTTATATGCTAACTGATTCAAATTATTCTGTGTTTTTTTCTCTCTTGCTTAACGTTAATCACCCCTTAAACAACCTTAAGATTTCTAGATTCAAAATCCAAATTGTTTGTCCAAGTACTATTGGACGGTAGGCTTGGACGATAGAGAAAAATATTAGGACGTTAGTTTTCTTCGCCTAGAAACGCTATAGGGTTAATAATTAATTGAATTTAAGATGGGTAGACATGATATGATAGTCTGTGCTCATGAATAATACGAGCAATCTAAATAATTACAAAGTATTATTGGTACACGGGGTGATCCTTTAGGTTAAATTACCCCTCCTTTTAAGTGGCAAGACTACCTCTGGCCTGATTCCTTGGTGTAGGCACCTCTATGAGGTTTGAGAATGTATTTTCAAACTTTAGCTATTTGTTTGTTAAATCTTGTATTTATTTGTCATTGTTTCTTATTGTAGATTATTACATTTGTAACATCCTGTATTTTGATTAACTTTCTTAATTAAGTGTAGTAATTTTTTTTAATAAAAATAGTCTTTAAATGCATTCTGTCCCAATTTCTTTCTTCTCGCATACCTATAGTTTTTAAGTATTATTTATTTGCTTATTTATTTATTTATTTCATCAATCTAGTTTAAATTTAAATAACGTACGTTAAAATAAATCCTCTTTTGCTCACTAGTTAATTCCCCACATATTAATGGATCCGGCCGGAAACCACATTTATGGACCTCGAAGGTGCCTAACACCTTCCTTTTGAGTGATATAAGCCCTTGCACGAACCTGGTGACATAGGCTAAATTAAATAGACTTGCACCGTAGAATGACGCCCTAACATGCCTCAAAATCGTTAGGTGGCGACTCTTCTCTTCAAACAATTCTTTAAGAGTTGTCACATATTATATCTCACTTTTTAAGAAAAATGGGGCGTGACGACATAATGACTCTGCGGGGGCTGCATGTTTCATTTTATGTGAGGTTTGTTTTCAGTTTTGATTCCTTTTTCTTAATTTGCTAACTGCTAGGTTCAAATCCTTTCCCCTTTATTTGTTGCTATAATAATTTATTCGCTTTCTTATATGCTTTTACCATGAAGTTACTAACATTTTCTTTCTTTTGGTTTTTTCATTTTATTGTCTATTCTTCCTTTATGGCTTGTAATATGTAATGATTATTTATTGGTACAAGTGCTACGTGTTTTATTATATCAACTGTCATACCGCTCATACTTCTCCACTTGAACCTCTGCAATCACACCTTGTACATAGATTGTTGCTTTGCCTTCTTAAATTTCTTTCAAACCTTATTTTAAGAGTTGGCATATACATTGGGTGATGGATGGTTGCCTACCAATGTGACCATGTTCCTTCTCGCATAGAAACCTTCAGTCCGTGTCTACCCTATTCTTAGAAATTTAAGTCATATCATGCATGCATAAGCCTAGGTGGTTTGACCCTTGGTGTCAATCCACATGTTGAATTAACCAACCATAAGTCAAAGGGTTATGTGACCTAATGAGAATGCATCATTGCGTGCTAAGTCATTAATATGAATTGATCAACCTAATGTTGATAAACAAGTTGGAATCTTCGCTAATTTTCATTGCAAGATTTAAAATGGAGGGTCTATAAATTTTCCAACACTCAAATAATTAGAGTAGGGTTCACATAAACTAAGGAAATGGTGGGAAAGTATTAAGATGGACCACGGAAGGAGATCAGAAAGTGTTTTGATCTTTTTAACACTCGTTGATCTACCTTGCTCATGAATGTTTAATCAGAAGCCCTGCTAAATTCATGAAATCCTGAAAATGTGTTTCGATTCCATGACTTTGAAATAACTTTAATTGAGGAGATTAGTGGATTTACTAACCTGAAATGCACGAGCAGGCATGATCTTGCCTCCGAAAAAATATGGGAAGAAGTTTTTACAGCGTTTGGTTTTGAAAAGCAATCTCAAATTAGCATGTTTGGATTCAAGGTGGATCTCCTTGGGCTTTTTGTTTGAGATATTTAGTCACAAGGATGGTCATCGGGTTTTTCTGAAAGTTCTCTTGTTCTGTAGAAAATTGGACAAGCGTCGCTGGTATTTGCAATCGCTTTGTTAGGAACTTTGAGCATTTCCAGGGGAACATGGGAAGATTGATACTAGCATCGGCTGTTTGTTGTTAGATCCGTGTTTGAGGAATAGATAACAAGTACATTAGGTCACAAGTCTTGGCAAAGATGTTGGGGCTCTGTCTAAATGTGTTAGAGGAAGAGGTTTTCGAGGGGTTGCAACCTATTGCTTCAACTGTGGGCTGTAGAACATTTCTATCAACTCCCCAACATGGTGTACATACTAGATGGCATGGGCAATGCGATTGACACCCAATCTCCGAAGATGAGTGAGATTGTTTCTCCAATCGGCGCTGAAGACTGGTACATGTTTATGAAATCACATAGAGGTCATCAAGTGCAATGAAGGTACTCATGGTTATCTTTTCCTACTGCTGTCATAAGAGGAAGAAGTTGTATTACATTGAACTTATAGGCTTGAGGGGCGTACAACACTTCACCCTTATACGAGTGTTGTTGTGCAATTTGGACGAACTCCATTGATACCTCTGCGATCCTACATGGATATATCTGAATCTTATTTTGGAACAGATTATGAAATTTCGAAGGCCAAAAGTTGCTGCAAGAATGGAAGGATTAATGACCATCGCTATTTGGGAAGCCAGGAGCCTTCTGCAAACCTGAGTACTATGCATGGCTTCTAGAAGATGTCGAGGACATCTTGCTTTATCATACAAGGACAGTCACACAGGTTTTTGAAGGTGAAGAAGAGACAAAATGGGCCCGAAACCTGCTCCATGTCATTTCCAGTCACACCAGCAATGCGAGCTCAGATTATACAGATGGACATGAGATTTATCTTAGTTTCTTCCCTTTGTTACCCCGTTACCCCCTTGGTTTTTGTTTATTTTCATTTATTAGATTTGATGTAGTAGAAGATTGACATTTTAATAAAGAGTTATTTATTTTATAACTCAACTGCGATAATATCAGACATTAAGGTTTGGACTAGTTCATCATGAGATAACATATGTGTCGTCTTAGGCTTACCTCTGGAATAAAAGAGGCTCCAAGAATTAGGAAACACATCAATGTGTTTATTTTATTTATAGAATGATTTCTAACCTCTCCTACTAACTGTGGCTTTGACTTAGTTGTCTTATTTTCCTTTTCCAAAAGGTTGATGCGTACCCAAATCTGGTCTACTATACAGGCAAGGGGCTCCTCGCTACCTCTCCTCCCATTCCTTACCGCAACAAAGGGAAGAACAAGATGGACGAGCACAACAACACCAAAGATAAGAGTGAGCAATGGGTACGTCTAGGGATGAAGAGAGAATTCCGAA
Source organism: Datura stramonium (assembly GCA_018107945.1). Lineage (NCBI taxonomy): Eukaryota > Viridiplantae > Streptophyta > Magnoliopsida > Solanales > Solanaceae > Datura > Datura stramonium. Next base: position 156,365 of record JACEIK010003109.1, on the reverse strand, counting down.
GGGATCTACCCTCCAGGAGTTACGGCAGGGTGATTATGAAACCGAGAAGCAGAAAATCTTTGGGCACAAAGAAATGGCTCAAGTGCGCAGTTTAAACACCAGGCTACATCATTCAGGGTTCAAGCTGATGCCTCTTCAAAGCACCAGCCAGCATCCTCTGTCTTCACAACCCGTAGTTCCACCACAAGATACCCCACCTGATATTACCAATACCCGCCATACCGCATTATCTAAACCCACCAGATCCCATTACCTCCCATTATCCATCACCAGCCAAGAAATACCTTCCCCGGCTAACGTAAATGTAACATATGCCTGCCATATTAGCCCAATCTATGTGGAGACAACACCTGTGACTCCACCATCTCGGGAATCCAGAGCCTTCATAAAGAATAAGGCGATTCGGACTCTGAAGACGAGTTAAAAGATGGTAGCAGATTGCTAAGTGTTGAAGGCACCAAAGGAATAACGGGTCTAGACTATGAAGACCCGTGCATACACCCGATGTCGAGCTGCAGGGGTACAAACCTCCCAAGTTCAAATTTTGGTGCGTTGAGTGATCTAAGGGCCCACTTGAGGTTGTATTGTGACAAGCTTGGTGGGGTGGGATGAAATGAGAAGATAAGGATGAAATTGTTCATGAGGAATTTTGACTGATGGTGCTCTTAGTTGGTACGTGGAGCAAAATCCGAAGAAGTGGTTTGCACGGAGATGGAAACAACCTTTGTGGAGCGTTTTGGGTTTATCTGAAGAGAAAAATACACCTGACTTGCATTATATGTCAAAACCTGAAGCGGAAGACCACTGAGACTTTCATAGAATTTGCGACTCGTTGGAGGATCGAGGGCGCCAGAGTACGACCCCAATAAGGTATTGATGAAGATATTTTTTATGGAGCTATGGATGAGTTGCCAAATAATTCGATGTTGGTTAGCGAGAAAATCTTTATGGAGATCATTAAATTGGGCGAGAAGATCGAAGATGGTATCAAGGATCAGTACCATTATCAACTTAGATTCATTACAAGCTGCCAACAATCCTTGCAGTCTGGGGGCTACTTTAGAAAGCCGCAACAAGAAAGAAGTTAGCCTTGATGATAGCCCAAAGGGACGAAGAATTATGTTTACAGACCTCGAGATCCACCCCGCGGTACCAAATTAACCCTATATTACTAGACTCCACCTACCAAACTCCACACTCCATCATATCAAGCTCCATCATCACCCATATCAAGCTCCATCACCATACCGAACTCACCCCATTCTTGCAAGCACCATAATAAACTCCTCCTGCGACCCATTTCCAAAACCCTCCTTCACATTACCAAGCTCCCACTTATCCCATCTATAGCATATAACCTTCTTATCCCCAACCTTCCTATTCCCAACCTTCTCACCCATGACCTTCTTCCTCATCAAGCCAAGGCCTGGGGCCCAATTTGAAAGTAGGCCAACAAAAAACTATACCCCGTTAAGCGGAACAAATTGATCAATTGTATGTGAAATTTGAAAAAACGGAGTTACATTGAACCCTATTCCTGCCCTCCTAGTCGATACCCAAGCTAAATGGTATGACCACAACAAAGAAGTATGCATGTATCACTCAGGCATGAGGGGACATACTAGAGTCCTGTAGGTCGGCCCAGAAAGGGTCCAAGATACGAAACTAATGACCACAAGGTCATGCACACCTCAGGCCGACCTGCAGAACGTAACAAGTAATCCTCTGCCAAACCGCAAGTGAATATGATTTCTTGTGATGAGGTTGAATATTTATCGAATACCATTGGGGTGATCGAGCACAAAGCAGGTTCTTCTTCGGACCATCCATGGCCGGTGCAGAACTACTTCCGTTCGAGGTTGGTGGCTACCCCAAGGCCTCCATTTATAATTGGTAGAGCTGCTTCTGACTTCATACAAAATGGTGCCTTGGAGCTACGAGAAAAATGCCCCACGAGGAGCAAAAGTGCTGGAGGCGGATGCGGCATAAGGGATGACTCAGTCTGGATGGGTATACACTCCCGAGACTCTAGCTCAAGGAGGCGAGACAAAGGAAAACAGCCAGTTGGAGGAGGTAAAAAATAATGGTATCTAGAAGAAGATGCATGCAAAGGAATACTCTGTGGTAGAACAGTTGAGCAAAACCCTGGCTCAAATTTCTATTTTGTCTCTTTTGCAAAGCTCCGAACAACACCAAAAAGTTTTGATGAAGGTGTTAGGTGAGGCATATGTTCCTACGAGTATATTTAGCAGTGAAGTAGCCCATATGGTGGGTCAAGTATTTGCAAGCTCAAAGATATCATTCCTTGAAGATGAATTGCCTGTGGAGGTGTGGCTCATAACAAAGCGTTGCATATCCACGGTGCCTTTTACCAGACTAATTAATCACCAAGGCGTTGATTGACTGGGTTCCAGTTTAAACATTTTCCCTTTGAATACGTTGACCAGTACGAGTTGATCTCGCCTGAATCAAGTTATGGAAGGTGAACGTCAATGGTTTTGATGGTTCACAAAGGGACACCGTGGAGAAATTGATTTGGATATACTGATTGGCTACACTTTCACCATAACATTCTAAGTCATGGACATACCAGTCTCATGCAATGCACTTTATTGGGGCGTCCATGGATACATGTCACCAAGGGTAGTTCCTTCAACTCTGCACTAATGCTTGAAGTTTGAGTGGGATCACCAAGAGGCCGTGGTCCACGGGGATGAAAGTCGTCATATCTATGCTGCTTCCGTTATCCCCGTCATTGAAGGTAAAGAAGGTTTGGATGGGAGATTTTCCACACCCTAATTGTTGGTGTCATCGAGGAAGGAAGATAGCGGAGCGACAAAGTTCTGAGTATGCTGTTATGGTTAGGATTTGAGCAAAGAACCTTGGGGTCCAGATTACAAGGGATGGCGGAGCCTCGCCGTGTGGCGACACAGAAAACCACTTTTGGATTAAGGTACCAGCCTTTGTCGAGGAGCTGAATGATTGGAAGTATCCTTTGGGAGCCAAAGTTTCTTGTTTCCCAACCTGCCTTCCTTCCAGCAAACTTTCGTGTCTGATGGTTTCCTTGATATCAAGCGGGCTGAAGCTGTGCTGCTTAGTTTAAGGAATCTGTTCTTGGAGGAGCCGAGTGAGAGCAATTGCCATGCCGTTATTAATGAGGAGGAAGGAGGGGCCCCACAACAAGAAGCTGGAACTCAAAGAGGAGTCGCCAGCTGGACAACCACTCTATCCAGGCTGGGCATCTGGGTGAATAAAAGGGATCAGTTTTTAAATAAAATATTTGTTTCAAAGTCGTTAAATTTCTTTTGAATACTATGTCAAAATTTTAAGCAAAGCTTTTCAATTAATAAAATTGTGTTCCTTTCCATATAAAGCTGATTTTGTTTGTTTATATTTTCAGCATTTCTAGTATTGAACGCGTTGAATCTAAGGCCATGTCTTGTAATGAAACTATATGACATAACCTAGGCAATTCATTAGAAGCCGAAGAGGATGAGGTACCGGCGAAATTGTCAGGGAAGTAAGTTTAAGACAAGCCCAAAGCAAATATGGCAGAGACTTCGATGTGGTAACCCTGGAAGATAGAGACACTAAAAGAGACCAAGTTAGAATTCATTTGCCGAAAGATGAGATTGAGGAGTACATAGAGTTTTTGAAAGAATATAAGGACGTCTTTGCCTGGTCCTATGCCGATATTATCGGACTTAGCCATTCCATAGTAGCACATAGGTATCCTACTGATCCAGCATATCCTCCCATCAAGAAAAATCCGAGGAGTACAAGCCTGACATGAGTCTGAGAATCGAAGGAAGTGGCTAAGCAGATCGGCTCTGCTTGGAATCCTTAAAGTAGTGGAGTATCCTACGGTTGGCCAATATCATGCCGGTGCCGAAGGACGGAAAGGTCAGGATTTGTGTGGATTACAGGGACCTCAACAAGGCCATCTCTAAAGATGATTTTTCGCTGCTGAACATCCACATACTTATTGATAACTGTGCCAAGCATGAGACACAGTCATTTGTGGATTGTTTCTCTGGCTATCATCAGATGAATGCATGATGAGGATGCCCAGAAAATTGCCTTCCTTTCGCCATGGGGCATATATTGCTATAAGGTGATGTCATTCGGGTTGAAAAATGTTGGAGCTACCTACATTGAGGCCATGACCACTATCTTCCACGACATAGTCCATAAGGAGATTGGGGTTGTAATGGATGATGTTATTATCAGGTGAAGAAAAAGTTCAGATTGTTTGGCCGACCTTAGAGATTTTTCAATAGATTGCGAAAGTATAATCTGAAGATAAATGCGGCAAAGTCGCATTTGGTGTTCCGGCAAGGGGAAAATTATTGGGATTTACGTCAAACCCTCGTGGTATCGGCGGATAACTAAGATTAAAGTCATCCAAGAGCTCCCTCCGCCAAAGAGTAAGAAGGAAGACATGAGTTTTTCGGGACGACTCAACTACCTCACCTAGTTCATCTTGGTTGCGATCGACTATTTTACTAAATGGTTTGAAGCTACTTCTCGCAAGTCTGTCAAAAAGAAGGTAGTGATAGATTTTGTTTGAGACCATCTTATTTGCCGATTTGGAGTGCCCAAGTCTATCATTACCAATAATTGTGCGAATCTGAATAGTGACTTGATGAGAACAACGTGCGAAAACTTCAAAATCAGGCACACATAATTCTACATATAGGCCACCCAGATGAATGGAGCCGTGGAGGCTGCGAACAAGAACAAGAGAATTTTGCATAAGATGACCGATAACTACAAACACTGGTATGAGAAACTTCCTTTTGCTTTGTTGGGATATCATTACCACTCTCTGAACGTCTACTGGAGCTACACACCTATATATGTTGGTGTATGGTAATGAAAGCGTGATACAGTTGAGGTTGAATTCTTCCTTGAGGATTATTCAAAGCGAAATTGAAGCGATGCAGAATGGGCACGAAGTAGATTTGAGCAACTAGCACTTATTGATGGGAAAAGGATAAATGTAGTTTGTCATGGTCAACTTTATCAGAATAGGATAACTGAAGCCTTTAACAAGAAAGTTCGACCAAGACTTTTCATGCTTGGGCAGTTGGTTTTGAGCGGTTTCCAAACCAAGATGAGGCTAAAGGCAAGTTCTCACCCAATTAGCGGGGTCCTTACATGGTCTGAGTGCTGACGGGAGGAACACTTATTTTAGCAGAGATGGATGGTGAAATATGGACCAAGCCTATCAATTCAGACAACTAGAGATACTATACTTAGAATTGGAGTTTAATTTTTGCTGCTTTGTAACTGAACTCGTTGGACTGATTCCCGTTTAAGAGAGATACGTAGGCGTCCTGTGGGATTCAGTCTATATCTTAATAGAATTTTCTCCCCTTCTATTGAAAGGATCTCGATGTTTCAACCAACTTTCTATGATTATATGGTTAATGAGTTGTAAGCGGGTAGAATTTTTTAGGTTCCCTAAAAAATTCAAAACCTCACGCCTTTTGCAAAGAATTCTACGTCATGTTCTACACTGGGGCGGAAATTTTGAGAAGGATCTCAAAATTTCATAAGGAAATTTAAGTCAAGACAAGGGTTCGATCTTCCAAAAAAGGGCGTTGTATGGTTTTAAATACGTCATGGACTATGATTTAACTAGATTTTCTTACATATTTCAACTTTTTACTTTTATTTTGCTAAATTATTTTCAAATATGCTTTTATTCAAACCTTGTGCCCGAGCGTATACCTGGACGGAGTTCAACAATAGGCGTCTAGAGGACATGAGGAAATTACAAGACAGATGTACATATCAACCTCCCTTTACAAACTAATAATTTTCTTTGAGTGCGAAATAATGAAATACAAAAGGCGGCAATGGAGGACGTGCATCGCAAAAGCAACACGAGCTAAGTCATTTACCATCTGTGTCCCTATTTATACATTTCTATTCCTTCATTAAGAGCCCTACGATTTACATGTTACACCAGTAATTTTTTGGTGCATTTGCATTTACATCTGAAGCCCGTTTTATGCATTTTGAGCCCGTATTTGCATGCTTGCCCGCTATGCATTTGAACCCGATGTTTACATTTTAAGCTTTTATATGCATTTTCGAGCCCGCAATATACATGATACATGCATTCTCGAGCCCATGATATACATAAAATATACATTCGAGCCCGTATTTACATGTTGAGCTCGTCGTATGCACCTGGGCCCGTATTTGCATTTAAGATTTTATACGCATTTTTGAGCCTGCAATATACATGATACATGCATTCTCGAGCCCATGATATACATAAAATATACAATCAGTATATTGCATTTTTGAGCCATTATTTTATGTTAATCCATCATATGCATCTGAGCCTGTATTTACATTTTAAGCTTTTATATGCATTTTTGAGCCATTATTTGCGTATTGAGCCCGTGATATGTCTGAATATGCATTTAAGATCATATTTTGCATATTGAGCCTTGATATATATGTTGAGCCCGTGATATACATTCAAGTTCGCTGTTGCATTTTAAGCCCGCTATTTCATTTTGAGCCTGTGATATGCATTTTTAGCCCATGATATATAGTTGAGCCCGTATTTGCCTGTTGAGCTCGTTATTGCATGTTGAGCCCATTATATGCATCTTGAACATGTTATTTACATTTCGATCCCGTTATTTGCATTACGAGCCCTTGCTTGAATTTCAATATACATTTGAAACCCGTTTTATGCATTTGAGCCCCTATTTGCATTCTGAGCCCTGTGATTTATTTACATTGAGCCCAGAAAAAACCGAAGCTATCAATTGATTTACTTAAGCCCTTAAGAAATTTACCTTCTTTAAAATTATCATTTTATATACTCATCCGAAGCGTCATGATCTAAGGAATTGTTTCATGGCTTGCGGACATCATGTCATGGCCTAAGGATTTACTTTCCGTTTATCATTCTCCTAAGGAATCATAGTCTAAAGGCGTCATTTTTTTCATGGCCCACGGACATTATTTCATGGCCTAAGGATTTACTTTTCGTTTATCATGCTCCTAAGGCATCATAGTCTAAGCGTCATTTTCATGGTCTGCGGACATCATTTCATGGCCTAAGGAATTCATTTTTGCATATCATAGCCCAAGACATCATGGCTTGGAGACATCATCCTTACGTATCGAAGCAAACTTTCATCATCTAAAGGCAACTTGCATCATGTTTAATTTCTTATACCAGTTTATTTAATAAAGTATTTGATGCATATGCTTTAATCGTTTGCTTACGCGAATATCGAGGAAGAACAAGCTACGAATGATGGCGCCTTTCCTACTATTTTCTTGACTTATTCTAATTTTCCGAACCTTATTCCCACCTGTTTATTTTGCATACATTCTAAATCTTATCGAGTCATGCTACTCCCATCCTTATTTAAGCCTCGTGTTGTCAATTTCTTTTAGGGATTTCATTCGTCCCTAAGTCTAGAACTACATGCGGCCTAATTTTCATAGACTCTAGATATGTAGGCGACTTGATACCTGCCGAAGTCTCAGCCACAACATTTCACAATTCCTAATCCTTTTCGTTCAGCCCCATTGAGATCATTCCTCGGTTGGACAAAAATTGGCCACTAGGTCAACGTTCTTTGCTCACCAATTCATCCTTCATTCGAGCAAAGAAGGTGTAGTTGTTGACACCCAATTTTGACCTCCAGCTGCATACACTTCTTATATATGTAAATTTATTTCACCTTTTACACAATTGTTAGAAACACATTCATATTTTTAAAATAATTAATTAATATGTTCTTGTAAAATTATTTTATATTTACACACATATATGTATATGTATATAAATATGAGTATATTTTTGTATATATGTATATATAATTTGCATTAATTGTAATTTATTAATTTTCTAATATTAAGTAATTATGTCATATATAGTATATTTCGTGTTAATATATGTACCTTTAATAAAATAAGATTTTATTTTAAAATATATGTTTACTCAATTTTTGTAGATATTTACATGATAACATTTATATAATTTTAACTAAGTTTTATAAATTATTTACATAATAATATTCACATAATTTTAATTAAATTTTAAAAATATTTTTATTTTAGTATTTAAGTTTAATTTAAAAACACAAATAACTTTTAAACTATTATATTATCTATTTATTAAATATAGTATGTTTATTAATCACATAGCAGCTAATTTCAATTTCAGCTAATTTATTTAAAATCTAGTCACTTTCTACTTAAATCATGTCAATTTTAGCCATTTTACCAAATCTGGCCATTTTTAAAAACTCAATTCAATCCTAATTAACTTCTACCCATTAGCAATCTGCAACCCATTAGGCGACCCACAACCCGACCCACCTAACCTAGAATCAGTCTAGATTCATCCCTTTAGATCTAACAGTTGAGATCCTAAACCTATATCCTTCCTTAAATAATACCTCACCCCCCAAAACCCCAAATCTAACCCTCATTTCTCTAGCCACCTCTCCTTTACTCTCATTGCCATACACTCTCATTGCCATACCTTCCTCTTCTCACCAACATCGTCTTCCTCTCTCATCCCCATTTTCCCTCCGTGAACTCCGGCGAGCAACCAGCTGGAAACCACCCAGCCGCCGACCTTCCTCCCTCTGTTTCTTTCCTTTTCTCTTCTCCACCGCGATCGGTCAGCTGGGCTACCCAGGTAGCACCGCCTCACCCCATCATTCTTCTCCTCTTTTTCTCTCCATTTCTTCCGCCTCCTCACCACCATCTTCCTCTCCCTCTCTTCTCCCTCATCGTTTCCACCATTATCTCCGGCCATAATGGGCGGAGAACACCAAACGACCCTCTTTCCCTCCATTATTTCCGGCGCCCCACCAACGCCAGAAAACACACCACTGCCCAGATCTGCCACCTTCCCCTTTCACCCTTCTCTCCTCCCTATCTCCCTTTCAGGCTGAAATCAACAACCACACTACCAACCTGGGTTCATCTTCCTCTCCTTCCATCGCTTTTATGAGATAACCACCAAAAAACCAGCTGCGTCACCCAGATCTAAATCTCCCTCTACTTCCCCTTCTCACTCTCCTCTCCACCAGAACACCCGAACACCATAAGTAAAAAACCATCGCCGTCTCTTTGCTCACAATGCATGATCTAATAGTTGCAACTGCCGTTGGTTTGTTTATATAATGTTATTATGCTTTAAAGGCTTCAAATATCTTTGTTTGAACATTTTAGGAATTATATGTTAGTCTATCTATACTTTTCGATTTTCTTTTCTCTGCTCTCTGCTAAAAAATATGCTATTGCTAATGTGAAGATTCTTTTATTTCTTTATTGCTGTATACATAGATTTCCTGGAATTCATGAAATTATTTGTGTGCAATTTGCAAGATCTCTCTTCTGCTAAGGCAAGCTAGACTAAGTTTGGTTTCTTAGTGCGATTTTTGTAATTATTATCCGTCTTCACCTCTTTTAAACCATATCTATTTGACTATTTTAAAGTTGGCAGTCTTGTTAAAATCCCGGTAATTAATTATTAATTTGAATGCCTTAATATACGGGATTTAATTTGTTCGATTTCGTAGACAAAATTATTAAATATGGTGGTTTGAAGTTGTCCTGCTGGACATGGAATAACTTATTACTTGTTAATCATGGAAATTGTTTATTTTACAGTTAAGAAAATTTGTGTTGATTGATATGCATGACTGCTATTAGTTCAAAATATGGCTATATCAAAATTTTACTATCCTTAGAAAGTTAAATTATTTTCCTTTTCCAATTAAAATAATATATGTCTAGTATTGCTTGTGGTGTGTTTGAATTCTCAAACGATATTACTTACCTTAATTAATTAGATTTGTTTGAATTTATTTAATTTGATTGGTATTCCCTGTTAATTTGCTTCCTTCTTAATTCCCCCTTCTGTTTTCAAAGGAAGCTGTGATTAATATATACATATCTAGAAAATTATATTTTTCTATTTAAGAAAAATCCCTTTGACTGATTTCTTTCTTTTATTTTCCTTTCCTTTTAAATCTTTAATAGATTCCTTGAATTAATTTATTTTCCTTCATTCTGCTCTTGTGTAGGGCTATATAAAGGGGTCTCCTCCCCTTTTGTCATTCATGGGAATACTATTAGAGACCTACGATATACTTTACTTATAGTATTTGAAAACAAAAACATCATAATCAGTAAATCTTTGCTGTGTTTATATGTTTACATGGTTTATTTCATTGACTACTAACCTAGAACTCATGCCTATAGGAGCAGATACTAACTTGTTTAAATTGTACCTTTTTTTTAACTACTACATTATGTTCTGCCTATTTTAAATTGGTATTCTTTTTATATTAAAATTTGCTCTGAATTAAGAAATTTTTCTGGGCACGAAGCATGTCTTACATTACAGAGTAGATACCATGTCTATAAGAAATCAATAATCAAAATTTGCAACATGTTTCTTTTATATCTATGATTTACGTCACTAATCTGTTTCTATGTTTAGCAATCTTTGATTCATACACATTAGAAACTATGCCTATAGGAATTAAGATTTGCAAAAAAATTCGGTCGAGTTAGCTGCAACTACGTTATAATCTGCTACATGCTAGTCTGCCTGCATTAGTTTACAATCTCGCTTGTAAAATAATCACAAATTTGATTATGTTCATTAGAAATCATGTCTATAGGCCTTAAGCATACTTGATTACTTATTGGGGATTATGTGAAACCTTATATGCTAACTGTTTCAAATTATTTTGTGTTTTTTTCTCTCTTGCTTAACGTTAATCACCCCTTAAACAACCTTAAGATTTCTAGATCTAAAATCCAAATTAGCTGTCCAATGCCTCTTGGACAATAGGCTTGGGACGGTAGGCAAATACTAGGACGTTAGTTTTTTTCGCCTATAAATGCTTCAGGATTAATAATTAATTAATTAGGTGGGTAGACGGGATATGATAGTCTGTGCTTGCTAAATAATACGAGCAATCTAAATGGTTGCAAAGTATTATTTAAGTTGCACAGAGTGATCCCTTTAGGTTAAAATTACCTCTCCCCTTTTAAGTGTAGATTACGTCTGGCCTGATTCCCCTCGGGATACATAGGCGCCTCTACGAGGTTCGACTTCTTTTAAGTGTAGAACTACGTCTGGCCTGTATTTTGATTAACTTTCTTAATTAAGTGTAGTATTTTTTTTTTGATAAAAACAGTCTTTAAATGCATTCTGTCCCCTTTGTTATCTCTTGTCTCTAAGTCTTTTTTTAATTAATTAATTAATTTTTTCATCAATCTAGTTTAAATTTAAATAACATAGATTAAAATAAATCCTCGTTTGCTCACTAGTTAATTCCTCACATATTAATGGATTCAGCTGGGAACCACATTTGTGGACCTCGAAAGATGCCTAACACCTTCCTTTTGAGGTAATTTAAGCCCTTGCAAGAACCTAGTGACGTAGGCTAGTTTAAATAGACTTGCAGCGTAAAATGGCGCCCTAACACGCCTCAAAATCGTTTGGTGGCGACTCTTCTCTTCAAACAATCATTTAAGAGTTGTCACATGTTGTAACCCTCTTTTCGTGAGATAAATGGGGCGCGACAGTTGGTGATATATTTGAAGATTGTTTATCTCACTTGGCTTCAGTATTGAAGCATTATGAGGAAACACATTTGGTATTGGACTGGGAGAAGTGTCACTTTATGGTAAATAAAGGGATAGTGTTGGGACATCGAATATCAAGCAAAGGCATTGAAGTCGACAAGGAGAAGATCGATGTCATATAAAGATTACCACCTCCTACATCAGTGAAAGGGGTCAGAAGCTTTGTGGGTCATATTGGATTCTACAGGAGATTCATCAAAGACTTCTCCAAAATAGCTAGCCCACTGTGCAGGTTGTTGGAGAAGGAAACAAAATTCAAATTTGATGAAGCATGTTTGAAGGCATTTGAATGCTTGAAGGAGAAACTCACCACAACTTCAATAATTATTGCACCTGACTGGACCAAACCATTTGAAGTCATGTGTGATGCGAGCGGGGTTGCATTAGGAGATGTTCTAGGATAGAGAAGAGAGAAACTCTTTCACCCAATATACTATGCTAGCAAGTCTCTCAACGGGGCACAAAGGAACTACACTATTACTAAGCAAGAGTTGCTAGCAGTAGTGTATGCTTTTGAGAAGTTCAGAGCATATTTGCTGGGCACCAATGTCATCATCCATACAGATCATGCAGCCATTCGATATTTGATGGACAAGAAGGATGCAAAGCCAAGGCTTATCCGATGGATCTTGCTTTTTCAAGAATTTGACTTTGAAGTTAAAGACCACAAGGGGTGTGAAAACTAAATGGTTGATCATCTTTCAAGGCTTGAGGATGAAGGGAGACCTAAGCATGAAGCATTCTCAGATGAGCAGGTGTTGGCAGTCTCCCAAGATTTGATTCCATCATTTGCCTATTATGCTAACTTTCTAGTTAGCGATGTGATGTCGGACGACATGAGTTTCCACCAAAGAAAGAAGTTTTTACATGATGTGAGGAAGTTCTACTGGGATGAACCTTATTTGTTCAAAGTGTGTGCTGACAACATAATCAGGAGATGTGTACTAGAAGTGGAAATGATGTATATTCTTGAAGCTTGTGACTCTTCTCCCATTGGAGGAAATCATAGTGGGATAAGAACAACTCGAAAACTCCTGCATAGTGGATACTATTGGCCAATGATCTCTTAGGACTTCCACAACTATATCAAAGCTTGTGATCGGTACCAACAACATGGTGGCATATCAAGGAAGCATGAATTGCCACTGACTTCGATTTTAGAGGTGGAATTTTTTGATGTATGGGGTATGGATTTCAGGGTACCATTTGTAAACTCCTATGGACTGAAGTACATTCTTGTGGCTATGGACTACGTGTCCAAATGGGTAGAAGCGGTTCCGCTGCCAACAATGAAGGAAAGTGTGTGACATCATTCCTCAAAAGGAACGGGTGGACCATAAAAAGGCGTGATCACTCATGGATAGCCCATTCGGTCATAGGAGACACCGTTGTGGAGGACCTCATCATGGTTATGTTGGCATGTAATTTTCAGACCCGGAGTTTATCGGAACGCCTGGCCTACTCAGTGATAAATACTACTCCCAAAAAATATATATAGTTCTCATATCATAAGCATGAAACATGGGTCTACATGGCTAGTTTAAATCATGAAATTCATAACATGTTAATATATGTGAGCTAGCCATGAAATTAGTGCCGAAGATACGCCATAATACATAGACTTGAATTTCATGAAAAACATGCATAGTGGGGTAAAATCACCATATCTTGTAAATCATGGGTTCATGAAGAATTCTAGTAGAAACATGCACCATAATCATAATTAATAGCTTGAATCTTAAGGGACTTGAAATCATAAGAGAATCATAGAATTTCAAGCAATTTGAGTTAAACCCTAGAAGTTCATAAATTCATGCTTGAGACTTGAAATTTATAGATTCATAAGGGATTTGATAAGGTACTTGTAATAATAATCATAGAAATATAAATTGAATTACAAGGAGACTGATTTCATGGAAGAACATGAGAGAATTCGTCACTAACAAGTTTAGTCCTAGATTTTCGAAACTTAGGCATGAGATGTGGGGATTATGAATTTGACTTGGGAAGGGCATGAGGGTGGAAGAAATCCCCCATTCATGGCCCTACATACATAGCTTGTCTTAAAGATCCAAGAAGATTTCAAGAGAATTTGATGAAGAACTCTAGCCTTGATCTTGAAAGAGTTGATATTTTAAGTGGAGTGTTAGGAGTATAATGAGGGCTTAGGATAGTTAAAACCCTTAAAAACATTTCTTAGGAGGATAAAAATGACTTAATTTAGGAGTTAGAAGCTTAGGGTTTTACCAAAACACCCTTGGGAAATTGATTTAAAAACTTTCCCGTCAGCTGCAACAACCCATCCAATGAGTCATTGTCAGACTTGACAACTTGTTGGATCCACCCGTTAATTCTGGAGTACTTCTGTTACTCCTCTGCTTCCCCAACCAATGGGTAGATAGGATGAGTTATTATATGCTACAATGACTCATCACTCCTCTTATTTTCACCACTGTCACACCTTCCCTGATTCTGAAATCCTTCCAACAGATCAATATCGCGGGTCATCACATACCCCAACGAGTTGTGGTATTCTCGAACCAAATTTGACCCCTTTTTGACCTCCACTTAACGACCCCTTAGGACGACCTGTTACATGAACTAATGAGTCATCACTTGACTCGTTGTTTCTGGGAAGCTTTCATTGAGGGCTTACATTGAGGCACACAACGGTCATTGTTTCTCATAATGAATCGTTCCTTGAGACATTCTATGACTCTGGTGCCATTTCCTGCTAAAGCTCTCGGTTATGATCTGAGGGACTTTTGGGGTGTTATATTAAATAAGGATAAAATTGAAAGGAAATCATTAATGTCTTTTTGATTATGTAAAATACTACTTATTTTGAAATAAAATCAAGGCCTTGCTAAAGGTCTTGGGTCTGATCTAAGGGACTTTTGGGGTGTTACATTAAATAAGGCTAAAATTGAAAGGAAATCATTTATTTTTTTGATTATGTAAAACACTACTTATTTTGAAACAAAATCAAAAGGCTAAAACACAACTTATTTTGAAAGGAGGGAGTATTAATTTGAAGTTAGCATATATTTGCCAAACCTTTTCGCAATCAACTAAATTTATTTTCATTCATAAACAAGGTCAAATTTTCTATATACAAGAGGTATACTAAAATGTAAAAGAATCTATAAAATATGATCTCCAAAACTTCCACTCAATTATCTGTGCAATACGAAACTTTATGTTTGCACCAAAAGAAGCTAAGGGAGCAGAGACTATGTTTCAACTGAAAGAAACTCAACTCTACACCTTCAAAAGTTCTTCTATCTCTCTCCAATCTACCCACGTTAAACCAAGTGAAACCATATTCCAATCCCTTTGTCTCTGCCTCTTTTCCAACTAAACATAAGATCTTTCACACTTTTTGACTTTGCCCAATGGAGTGTCAAAAAACCTATTAGTATCCAATAACCTCATGGTTAGCTCACAATGTAGGAGAAGATGCTCTACGTCCTCGCTTGCCTCCTTATCTATATGAAACCAACTAAGGCGTACAACCTTTCAATTTCTAAGATTTTTCATTGTCAAAATCACCTCTTTCACTTTTATACATGATTTCTCCCCAACTGTTAATAATCTTATTTATCTTATTAAAAGACACCAGAATTCTAAAACAATTTTAGCCAAAGATTCACTCGTTTAGTATTAAGCCACTAATGAAGCTTTGAATATAGCAAGGACTAACCAAACATATATGTACGTCACTAATAAAATTCTAGTGTAACAAAGCCACATTAATGAAGTTACCATTGGAAAGTTCTTTAATGCTACTGATGTTGCCCAAATTACACCATTAATGAGATATAAAACGGTCGAAGTTCAAATATAGAACCCAACAAGGGTTGGGGTCTAATTCCACGAGGAATATGGTGAGGACCTCGGTTAATGCGTTTAACTAATACTATTGGTTTGCTTATTTCCTAAGGGGGGAAATTGTAACAAGAAATAACGTAAAATAGTATAGAGCAATGAGTAGATTCTTGGTTAAAATTGATCGTATTTCAATGAGTGAGTTGACTAGGATTGTGTTCCCCATGACTTCATAACAAAAAGGCGCTTTATACTAGTGATTTATTCTGATGTTTAGCATCCAATATCAATAGTTAACTTCACCTAAATGGTTGATCCCCTAATTAGATGATTATCACCATGCAACTTGACCATACGAGGATGTATACTTGATTAACCCTTACCCTTGATATCGGATTAGCTATTCTTGGACAAGGTCAAGCTATTAGATGAGGATTGATAGCCTCAAATATCTGTTGTTAAACCCTGTTCCCATTCATTACCCCTTTGAGAATGAGTAAGAATAAGACAAATTCCAACATTCGCGACCGTTAAGAAGTAATTAAAAGAAGGGAAAAATAATACATGCATAAACCCCTTCAATATTCACTAAGTATTTTTGCCTATGTGTGTTAATTCATCATGGTTCCCACAATCCTAGTTATGGGTTTAGCTGCTCATACTTGAAGAATCACAATTAAGAATTATAGAAGAAATCATAATTGTAAACTTACAATAATTTGTAGAAGAAACCACACGTCTTGAATTAATCAACAGGAATCTAAAATCAATAATCCCAAAGTTGTTTGAATCTCAAAACTCAAGAACAAAATTATGAAAATCGTTTCTTGAACATTCATGTCGATCAACAACAATGAAAATATCGTAATATTTTGTACTCTATTAAAAAACCTATATAAAGTATTTATAGACTCTAAATAAATCCTTTTCTAATTAAACAAGGAGGTTAGGTCGGCAGTGACGATGACTTGTTAGGTGACCTAACGAGTCGTGAAGTGTAGTAACGGCTTGTGCTCAGCAAAACTTTCTTCTGGATGACGACTCACCTATGACTCCTTAAGTAACATGACAGGTTAATATACCCTCCATTGCTTCTGAGTCCTAAATTTCCAATGTTCTGAACGACTGCCATAACTGCTCATAACGAGTAGTTGAGTCTTATAACGGCTCATTGCCCCTTCCGTCACCACTCTCAGTACTTTGGCTTGAATTCTGAACTTCAACTGATGAGTGCTCGTGATGAGTCATTGAGTCATATGACGACTCGTTTCTCCTCCCGTTATTACTCACAAGACTTGTGGTCTAATTTAGCTTCCAGTCCTCACGACACACCAGATGACTCATGACCAGACATAACGAGTTGTGGTGTCAATTCATTGTCACCACTATTTCCAACCCAAGTTTGATGCTTTAAGGCCATCTTCTCCTAACGGCTCAGGGAACGGGTCGTCAAGTGACACGACTCGTTACCCTGCTAGCACTCAAGACTTAGCCCATTTTTGGCCCATTATGCCCATTTCACTTTTCAAACCTTTTTCCCTGCAATACTTAACAAAAATACATTATATCTATTTAAACATACTTGGGTTTAGCATATTTTCTTAGTTTTAAGTGTGGAAAGTGTCGTAAATCCAAGATACATCAACACCCTAAACTTAGAACTTTTGCATATCCTCCGGTAAAAATAGAAAAACAAAACTAACCCGATGCTTCGACTAAAAGAAATCTCGAGAACCTATGGCAGTAACAAACTCATAGAATAATCAAATCAAACTTTATAAACCCTCCTATAGCATCATAAATAAAATCACAGTGCCTATGCAAGGCTTTCTGCAATGACACAAAGGAATCAAAGAATGGTATTACACTATCAACCTGCAACCATGCATAAAATCCTATGACACTGACCTAGACAATTAGAAAACAATGTTGTTCCCTATATTCCCTCACTATAAAGAAGTCCCAATCACTCACAACTACTAATCATTACAATTTAAAATAGGGTCTGTGTCAACTGCACTCACTCTCACAAAGAAATTCATATAATGCGCATACAAAACCATAGGCTTGCCCTTGTTTTCTATACCTCAGCTGGTCAGAAGGTTGGATTCAGATCACTATAAGACTTTCATAAGCTTGTAATGTAGGATCGGGGATGGATATGGTAGTTATGGACATAGTGACTCAACCCTCCTTGGCACTACACTAACTTTGGCTCCAATAACCTTTTCTCTACTTTTCTCCCTTTCTCCTTTGTTTTCTTTATCTTTCAAGATTACAGGTGCGGGTTCTTCTTTTTCCACTTTCTCTTTTGTTTTTCTTTTCTTGAATTTCTCATTATATAGACACACATTTTTTTCTCTTTTTTCATATATATAAGCATACCGCACCCTCCTTTTGTTGGCATTACTCAACCATTTTCCACCCTACTCTTCTTATTCACCCCTATAATAGCCACCCTCAACTTAGAAAATTTGCCTGAGTTGAGATTCACAGTGTCCAAGGAGGGACTAGCGGCAAAACAGGTTCATTATAATTAAAATAAGAAGGCGAATTGGCTAAACAATAAAAAGGGTCAATTTTGGTTCAAAATCGAGGTAAAGGGATATTCATATTCATTTGATCAGTCATTTAGGGTAAACTGGACTATTTTGAGCAACAACCTATGATCATTTCCTATTCAACTATCTTACAACCTTGGTACGATTAACTGGGAAAGTTCTAGATTGTGTACATACTGTTGAACTAACACTAAACACATCACCACACAATGCACAAGACAACATCATCACTACCAATTTCTAATTCATGCACAGTTACATAATGATAAGCATATTCACAGTATTAATTCCATGCAAAGATTCACAAAGGTCATGCTTCATACACTTAGCACACACAAAATCTTAGGAGGGGTAAAGAGACACTGAGTCTAGCCAAAATTCACATTTGGTGAATTTGGTGTACAACTATTTCTCCTTTAGCAATCCCAGCACAATCCTTAGATGATTCTCATGCTCCTGCTTAGTCTTAGAGTACACCAAAATATCATCAGTAAATACAATTACAAATGAATCCAGATAGGGTTTGAAGATACCGTTAATCAAGCTCATAAACACTGCTGGAGCATTAGTGATTCAGAAGGACATGACTAGGAACTCATTATGTCCATACCTGGTCAGAAAATTGTCTTAGGAATATACTCAGCATGAATCTTCAGCTGATGATAGCCTGATCTCAAGTCAATCTTTGAGAATACTACTTCCCCCTGTAACTGATCAAATAGGTTGTCATGCCCCGAGCTTACACCTTGGATGGGACATGGTACTTGGAGTCTCAAGTAACCCCAAGTCAACCCCTGATCTATCATACACTGGCATTCTGAGTAAACATATAAATATAGTGGAAGATTAAAAGTAAACAATAAAATATTTATGGAAGTATAGCTGAATTATCCATTTTAAAAACATCTGAACCAACTAAAAGTCTGAGAAACCAAGTCTGTGTCTGAAGCCACTACAACTGATGAGTTGTTGGGACAAGTCCCTAGCTAACTCCAATTCTAAAAGAAGAAAATAAAACTGAAATAAATGATCTTCATCCTCGAAAGATGAGGACTCACCAATGGTGCAGTTGGAGTCCTCTGAGAGTGAGTGGCTAGCGAGTCTGGGACTGAGATCTTGCAGCTATATCATAAAATGATACAACATAAAAAGGTATGCCTTAGTACTTTGAACGTACTGAGTAAGTGAGAGAAACTACACATAAGAAATAAAAAGATGATGAACTGAAATAACTGAAATAAGCTAAGATGGTCAAGATGAACCTGCCTGATGGTCAAAGACATGCTCTAAATTTGAGATACTGAACTGAACTGATCTGAACTGAACTGAGCTGAATAGTGGGAGAGTTTATAACCAACATATAACCACGTGAGCTAGACATGGAGTCCCATCTGTAGGACCCAATATACCTTGACATGGTATAAAGGAATGAACTACGTGATCACAAATCTAGGGCCATGAGGCCAATAAAATTGTAACCTATAGTGGCGACGTAGTTTTGGGAAGCTGGGTACGCTAGAACCCCAGTTCGCTCGGTGCTAAGTCCTGCTCCCACTGGATATTTCTAAACTGACTGCTAAGCTGATAGGTTGAAACTAAGGCCAAAGACTAGTCAGGAATACCTATCTGGAAGCACCCTGAGGGTCTTATCAGACTGGGTCTGTAACTGGGTTCTAAGACAGGTCAGAGCTGCTTATCTGGAAGCGTCGTGACCGTCTAAAGAACAAACTAAAATTATGAAGCTGGGGTCCTAAGGCTGGTTAGAGCTTCTTATATGAAAGTTTCATGACCGCCTAAAGAACCACCAAAGTTTATTCTGCGTCTAACTCTGATAACTGGGAGGCACTACTGGCACATCGAGAATTTCTGTAGTCAAACTGATCAGCTGACATTTCTGAGTAACACTGAGGGTTCTAACCTTTGACTAAAATTGAGCTATTATGCAGCTAACTGAGATTTCAGTTCATACTAACAATATGGGAAGCCGCAACATTGATAGAATCAAGCAACAAGGAAGACTAGCCCAATAGGAAAAATTCTAAGTGATCTCATTCAACATTAGGGCTAAAGTCATCCTTACAAGAAAGAGCATTTATACGATATTTAGTTAATGGAGAATATCCAATAATCAACTTAGAAAATATTTCACAAGCTATAACAGAATCTGGCATATAATTCATCCACATTCGAAAGCTCAGGCTAGAATTCACTTTAGGGGAACAACATCAACAGAGTCTTAAACTAATGGAATCATATCTAAATAAACATGGATAATATTCTACATGAATTTATATATATTCCCTTCACATTCAAAAACTCGGGGAAAGAATTCGCAGAGAACTAGGAGGGATTTATGGGACACAAGGGAAGAACTATTCCCTTGCTGAATTCCCACATACCTGGATACGAATTCCTTGGAGAAGAGAAACTTTAATCGCTGCAAAAAGATGAGAAGCCCTAGTCTTGCTAGAGAGTTCTTGAGAGGAAACTTTACGCTTATTTCTCTGAATATCTGAGTGGGAATGAGGGAGAAACCATTTTCCCCCCTCTAAATCGCATTGAAATAACATAAAACGATGTAGTTTAGAGTCTAGGAGGCTATAAAATTACTGAAACACCCTTAAAAAATTCGCAGGAAGAACTGACTGTCGGTCCTCCATGGGGGACCCAACAGGTCGTGCCCAGTGCCCACGAGTCGTGGTCACCTCTCATGAGGTACACTGCCAAAAATCTCATACTGGTCACCACAGGAGACACCATGAGTCATGGTGTACTCGAAGACTCATGGTGACTCACTCGTTAGGTGCACTGCCTAAACTTTTCTAGCCTCAAATTTGTTATTGACCACGGGTCACATCATGACTCGTGGTATTGACCATGGCTCATGGTTGGTCACCCCAATTCTCCAATTTTTCAATCCAGTTCAGAGTCCTCACCATGAGTCACTTAACAACTCGTGGTCATCCCACGGGTCACAGAATGACTCGTTCTGTGACTTGGTGCAGATTTTTCAGTTTTCTCCATTTTAACTCCCAGGTCTAGTCTTTGAGTTTCTGGGGAATTACACAGGTCGTCCATCTGGGAGAGAGGGTATTTATTCTGAATGGTTACCCTATTCAGCTAATGGTAATTAATGCACATCTGCATGCTACCGTCCTTATTTTTCACAAACATGATCGGGCACCCCGCAGAGAGACACTCGGCCTGATAAACCCTTTACTAAGAAGCTTCTACAACTGTTTCTTGAGTTCTCTCAACTCAAATGGTGCCATTCTTTATGGAGATATAGAATAGGTCAGGTCCTTGGCTCTAAATTTATGTAGAAGTCAAGATCGTAGTTCGGCAGCATGCAAATAGATCCATCAAAAATACCTCTAAGAATTCACAAACTACCGAAACCAACTCTATAGAAGGACCCTCTAAATAGGTATCCTAAATGTGGGGTATATAGGTGAACACCCCCGCCCTATCAATTTCTGGGCATGAATATAAAAGATGAGTTTCTTGGGAGTAGTAGGGCTATAATTTCCTTTCCACTCCAATCTAGACAATCATGGCCCCACTATGGTGACTGTCTTAACATGGCAATCCTGAATGACATGATATGACATTCCCAAAATGACATGGAAATCCAGAATGGCATTCCTAAAATCACATCAAAATCTACCATATCTAAGATCACTGATGTCACCAAGCGCACTCAAGCGCACATTGTCGTCAAGTAATATAGGACGATAAAGTTCCTATATCAATCGCTTAGAGACTTTTCAGATTAATTGCTTAAGATTAACATTTTATTTCACTATTAATAAACGCAGGTAAATTGGGGAAATGGTTTTGGAGATTATTCTACTAACTTGAAAAATTAACTAATGAACAAAAATCATTTTCACAAGTGTTTGTAATTCAAATGATGATGAGAATCTAGGGTCTTGGAACTTTCACTTTTTAGGTTGAGTTTTAGGACTCAATTACACTAGATTAAACTCTTCTAAGATTGCTATTTGCAAGTTACGATCCCATTTCTTGTTATTCTCCCGAATATCCAGGAACTATCTTATGAACCCTAACATATATATCCCTATGGTTGTAGGAGAAACATGAGATGACGGTTGAAGATACTTGTATTCAATTGAACAGGGTTGAAAGGTGTATCCCTATACTCAACAATGAAATCAACTCTTGAACAAATTTGAACAAGATTATTGAAAACTATTCTATGTTTTCTTTTAGCCCTCTTAGTTCCCTCTCCTGAGTTCAACCTAGAGCGAACAGATAATATTCGAAAGGTGATCAGGCTAATGAATAATCCATTAAAACAAGTAAACATAAACAATCCTAAACAAAGAATTAAAGTATAGCATAAAAGAGTATTCAAACTTCAACCATAAGCTATAGCCAAATCCCTCTAACAAGAGTTTATCCACTCATGTTCAAATGGAAAATTAAATCAATCATCATTTGAATTAATCATAAAATAAAGAAGAAAACCTAGAATAAAATGAACTTCTGTCTTTTCCCCCAAAGTCTGCCTACAAAACTTGATCTTTCTGAACGAAGATCGATTCAAGACTTCTAACAAAATGCCCTAGATGTAATATTTATAAGAAAAGTATGAAATGACTCTTTTTCCCTTGAGGAGTTCAGCTTTTAGACTTTAAATTCACCTCAGACATGCCTTGGCACGCCGCACCATCCATCTCACCAGATTGTGCCTTGAATTTCCTCTAAAGTTTAGCCTCTAGCGCACCTCACCAGCCATTTTGCCAAGGTGCTAGTCAAATTTTGGCACTTCTAGGACCTAGAGTGCCACGCCACTCACTGCACCAGAGTGTTAGTAAATTTCCCAAGTCCAAAATACCTCTGGTGCGCCACACCATTCATCTCGTCAAGGTGTTGATCAAAATTCTTCTGAAGTTCAGGCTCTAGCGTGCCATACCAGCTATCTCACCAGCCTGGGTACAATTTTCTTTGAAGTTTGGTGGCTGGTGTGCTACACCAGCTATCTCACTAGGTCAACATTTCGCGAATTCTTCTTTCTTCACACATTGGGCCATTTTTGAGTCCTTTTCCATTGATTACCTGCTAAAACCATCTAAAAACACTTGTTAGCTCATTTAACACACATAAGCATGAATTTATGCTGTTCATAAGGATAATGATCTTAAAAAAAGGTAAAATATGAGTAGAAGTATGGAAAATGGGCATATGAACATGCCCAACATCACCATCACACACTTAAACTATTGTTCATCCTCGATCAATCCTTACTTATATGCATAAACATCTTTTCTCACCACTTGTCACGTCTATCAATTCTCACTCAAGAAGCTAGCACAGGGCATATGATTAAGTGGTACATTAATTCATATAATCCAAGTCAAGTACACACAGAAGTTTTCATATTCGAAACTACATAACTTCTATAACTAACTCATCTTTACAAAATAGGACCAATATGATTAAGTATGAAACATGCAACACATAGTACACCGACTTTGACTATCTTATGCCCTCACATATTTAGTGATGTTCCTTCCCTCATATTATCAATTCAAAACTTAGAATATACTAAGCAAGACACACTCACTCTCACAAATGATGAATCATACACATGCACATACCATAGGCTTACCCCTCATGTACAATCATACTACTTAGTTACTTCAAAGAAAGTAAGATAAGGACTTTTCATGGTTGTAATGTCAGCTAAGGGACGGGTAGGAATGATTTTCTTTAGTAATAGCTACCAATCCTAAGCACTTTAAGACATTCTTTCATCTTTCTTGTCCACCAATTTGTCTTCTCACTGCTCACCCTTTCCTTCACTAATCCTCTTTTTTCTTTTCTCATGCCCCTCTTAATACTACTTGACTGCTAGTTTCTGTTAATAAGTTCAACAAGAACAATCAATGTCTAAATATCTTTTCTTTAGTGTTATAGCAACAAGTAGACATGTTATTTTATGTGGGAACCCCTCTTTCTATCATCTCCTCTTGCTGTCACTATATTTTCTTTCTTTCCTTTTCTTTGACTCTTTCAACTTCGGTGGAACCTTCATTCTTAATTCTCAAAGTTCCTTAGACAATCTTTGAATCAAATACTGTGAAGGTCATGCAACAAAGGGAATAGACTTCTTTTGTGGCTAAGAAGAAAATTAAGGCTTATGGCTCAACGGGGTTTGGTTAACTAGGGATAGCGTTAAGGTAAGTTCTAGATGTTACATTATGTCAAAACACAACAAATCAAGCTTATCTCATGGCATCATGATCTTAGTTGGTTTCCTATGGCACATGTCCACACAATCAAATTGAATGAATCTTTCATTTTTAAGCCCTAAAAAATATTTTGTTGGACCTATGTGTCTCTCATGGAATTCTCACTTTTTATGCATTCACGATGACCACTTCATTACTTTTAGCTTAGCTTCTAAGTGGAATATCAAGAGCACACAAGTGGTTTTTGTTCGACTCCATCCTAAAAATTGAAAACAAATATGACTAATTTCCCTTAAGACGATCGTCATCTATCCATCATTGGGAAGGGCCACTACCTGTATGACGAACATAAGAAAACTGACTCTCAATTAACAAAACAAACTAAACTAGAGATGAACAATCACATAACATCACATAACAGAGCATCAACACTGACAACCATCCACATTACTTTAATACCCCCAAAACCCTAAGACCAGACCCGGGAGTTGAAACAGAGAAAATAGAATTTTCTACACCAGGTCACAGAACGAGTCATCCCGTGACCTGTTAGGATAACCACGAGTCGTTAAGTGACTCGTGGAGAGAAGATTTGACTTGTTTGGAAATTCAAGTTGGGGTGACCACGGGTGTGACCACGAGTCGTGGTCATCCCCACGAGTCGTTAGGTCATCTATGGTCAAGGGCAGTTGAAGGATGAAGGAAGGGCCAATAGTGTACCTC
>JACEIK010003109.1:35547-65431 GCA_018107945.1 Datura stramonium | reverse complement strand
ACGTAATTATTTAATATCAAAACTTACAATTAATATGAGTCATATATATGTAATTTGAAATAATTTTCACAATATTATGATAATAAATTATTTTAAAATACAAAAATGAGTCGAATATTTTCGTAAAAATAAATAAATAAATATATACGTATATAAGCAGCATATTAAGGCGTAGGTAGGTCAAAATTGGGTGTCAACAAGTGACAAGATTTTGAACGGCTCTGCCCACTTGAGTGTGATAGTTGGGCATCACGTAAGCTATTATCGTGATGGAGTCAGTTACATGAAGAGTCTTTCATTGTTCCTTATGATTTCAGTTATGCATGTATATGACTTATGATATTATGTTTTTAGCAGGTTTGATTCAATGATCAGTTTATAAGCTTTTACTTAAGATTTCAGTTATGGCAAGCCATATGATTCCAATTTCAGCTTTGAGTCATTCTATTCAGATATGAGATTCAGTTTATGACTATATATATGTGTTCAGACTCAGATTACAACATGCAACTTTACTCTTATGATCTTACGATATATGTTTATATGCATAATTTTAGTTAACAGATACTCATCCTGTTTTACTTACCTTGTATACTCAGTATATTTCAAGTACTGACTACATGCTCTATGTTCTATCGTTTCATGATACAAGTTCAGACGTTCAGACTCAGTCCCGTCGTTAGCTAGTCTCCAGAGTTTAGTCCAGCTCTATTGTTGATAAGTTCTCATCCTTCGAGGACCTTCAGTTAGTTGAATTATGTTATTTTCAGTTTTAGATTTCTAGTGAGCTAGTTAGGGGTGTTGTCCCATCAGCTCGTCAATTATGTTAGACGCTTTTTCAGACAATATATAGAATCTCAGGTTGTCAATATTGTCTATGTATGGTTGATGCGTATTTGGACTTCGCTTATGTATGTTTATAATTTCAGTTTTCACTTGATGTATGCTCTTTAGCCGTTATATTCATGCCATAGGTCGACTTGGAGCCATTTGTGGTTCTAGATCCCGTGTCTCGATCCGGGCCCATGTTTTGGTCGTGAGACACCAACTGGTCTTTTCATTATTGAGCACGAAATACTTCGTGAAGTGAGGCAGAAACTCATTTAATTCATCCATTTTGTTTTCTTCAAGTTCGTGGCCACGAACCTAATTCATTGGAACAAACTTTTAGAAATAGTCATCAAGTTCATGGCCACAAACATACTTCGTTGACATTAGCTCTCAGCAATTCTTTTCTTGTTATTCCTTCAACTCTCAATCTCTTAATCAACTTCTATCTTTCTTAATTCACTCTTTTTCATCATGTCATCATCCTTAAATGCTCCTTTATGTGAAATCCATCAAAATGAATTACCTTAGCTATTAAATCATTTTTAAGGTAGCATAAAACTAAAGTGAAAACATGAATAAGTCGGTGATTTACCAATTTATCAATTAAAAATAGGAATTGAACCGTTCCGATAATATGAAAATTCAGATAGTCAATAATACAATATGTTGCTTCAACTCTTACACATATTCAATTGTTCACAAATTTCACCAAAATGGATAGAATTTGATATTATTTTTATTATGTCTATTTTGTTAAATTATTCGTTTGTTTTGTCAAACTGACAAATTGTGAGTGTTATTTAATTATTCATAATTTGGATGACCAAAATTTGAAATAACTATGTCATTTTACTTATCTTGTTAAATTATTTGCAAATTTTATCCATATATAAATCTTGTCTTTGTTGTTTATATGTTCACTCAACATTTGCTTACTATTACTATTTACCGTAAAAACGATATATGAGGTCAAAAATACGCGTTTTAATATAATATGTTAACTCTAGTTATTAGCAGTTAAATATGGTTTGTGAATAAGCCTTAAAGTACTAAAATGAAAACAATTGAGATGACGAATAAAGTTAAATGAAGTTGAAAAACTCCAATAGTGTTCGCTTATGATGGATTCGATGACGCAAAAGTGAAGTTGACCTTAAATTTGAGATCGTTTTAGTGAATAAAAATTGTGAAAAAAGACTTGATGAGGGCACAAGGAATAATAATGTATTGCTTTTGTATTGTTCAAAATCTAATCCCTTTACAGTCTTGTTAAAACTACTATTTATATGCAATAAAGATAATACATCAACCAATGAGAAGGCTCCATGTGAGCCCTAAAATACCACGCCTAATGATTGCATTCCTCGTGAAAGTACTATTGATAGTGCTAGCTAATATTTCTCTATAGTTTGCAGGATGTCGTACAAGTATTTTTGACATATGTGTCATTTTTGTCCCACGTGTCAACATCATCGGGACAAGAGTCCTTCGCAATCCTTGAACCATGAGTTTCCGCCTTTTTATCAATGATGATCATCTTGTGATATGGAAAACATGTTAGGATCAAATTCTATCGAATATATCCCAAAAGATTAATCATTTCATCGAACTAATTTCCTTGAATACTTTTTACCAATGCCACATATTTTATCCTTTGTCTATCACATATACAAGTTACTTTCTACTCCAAACAATAACAACATTCAACATGTTACACCCCGTAAATTCTCGACACGTAGATGGCCTACTCGCATGTTGGTTAAGAGTTTTTGAATGTCATACATGCTACGAAAAGGCCCGGGGAAAGATGTGACTTATAAATCGCATTCCAGGAATGCGACTTATAAATCGCATTCCAGGAATGCGACTTAAAAATCCCAAGAATAAAAGGGCCTCCCACTTCGGTTTATTTCATAATCATTTCATAATTTTCAGAGAACACGCAGGGAAACAGGGAGAACGAGGTTTCTTGTTAATTTCCTACCGATTACGCCGTCAAACACGGTCCAAACTCGAATTAATCTCAGATACTGAGGTATTTAGCAGCAAGGAGCATTCCTACGGGTTTAGTTTCGTGAAATTCGGCCGGGGTCGAGTGGCGAATCGTCGTGCTCTGAGCAGGTAAG
The DNA here is from genome assembly GCA_018107945.1 of Datura stramonium. Classification (NCBI taxonomy): domain Eukaryota; kingdom Viridiplantae; phylum Streptophyta; class Magnoliopsida; order Solanales; family Solanaceae; genus Datura; species Datura stramonium. The sequence continues at coordinate 62,474 of JACEIK010003109.1, read as the reverse complement.
TGGAATTGCTCCAAATTAGTGTCAATATGCTCCTAGCCCTAAAGTGAGTATTTCCCGCGCCCGGACTTTCGAAATAGCGAGTTTTTCGATCATTTTCGGTAAGTCAAAGTTTAGACTATATATATATCGAAAGTAATGTTTCTTCCCGGAATATTAGTGTATTCGATTCTAATTGATATATATATATATATATATATGAATGCGGTTGGGAGAATACGCGAAATGCGGCCGAGCTTCGCCCGTTAGTCGGAAAATCCGAAGCGAAGGTATGTAAGCTAATTCCTTCGGCAAGTTAGTAATCGATCTGATAGATAGCGTGATACATAGAAAGAATTCGAAGTTGAGAGGTGAGTCCGGTATGAGTTTAGCAAGCATGTTTTATAATATTATGATATATGACGAATGAAAGTTAGTAAAGCAATATCGAGCAGGTCGGATAATATCCCAAGTACGGTATAGTCGGACGGTCGAATGTATACGGATACGGTATAGTTCGGTATAACACGGAAAAGAGTTGAGAATGAGAAATCGAGTACGGATAGTATTTTGGTTCAAACATGTTTGCTATATGTGATCTTTGTTTGTTGAGACTTGTTTGTGTTATGAGGGCACCCTTTGGCGTCTCGCTGGGTTGAGTAGCGCCGACCCACGTGAGGTGGGGATACGCCACTCAGTGGTATGCCGTCATGATAGCGAAGATGGGATGGAGCATTGCGCATGCTCGGTGGTCAACATAGCGGTATAGCTTACCCTGTTGTGCGCTTGCGCCCAGGTGCGGCGGATTACGGATACGAGATATAGTTACGGTTACGATTCTGATGCGGGAGTCCCTTCGGGCTCAAACACGATTATTTATATCAGAGGCCATAGCACAGTGGAGACCCGGGGCGGTAGAGGTACAAGTAGTTACTAGGCGAGTGGAGTGACTTAATTTGGATGGTTTTGACCGGGCTAGGGTATATAGATTGTTGGTTGGTTGGCACGCCCGGGCTTATGGGAAGTGGTATTGGTCCTTGCTTCTTTATATATATGTATATATATATTTATATACTAGCTAATAGACGACGGTCCGCCACGTCAGCGAGGTATGCTCCTGCCTTACTGCGATGCAAGGCTTTGTTTTAGATTACATCAGTTAGAGCCCAGTTCCATATATTTCTTCTTTGTTCGAGTTTCTATTATGTTGTTTACATTCAATTATGTTCGGTTGCTTTGCATACTCGGTACCGAGTGGTGCGCGCCTGTTTGGGCGTTGCATTACTTACTGCGGTACTTCATGGAACGGAGCCGTCCCTCGTGATTCCGGCTTGACTCATTGAGTCATATGACTCCACTGTCATCATTTAGGCAGTTGAGGTCACATTTCCTTTCTTTTGTTATTTAGTACGGGTAGGTCGGGACCTTGTCTTTATGCGGTATTCATAGAGGCTTGCGGATTGTGTATATATATATCTCCTGTGGTTAGTTGTGCGGAGTCGTGTGTGGGGTCGTGCCTATGTTTAGTGTTTAGTGTTGTTGATTGTGTTGGCTATGTGGGGGCGGGTATTCGAATAGTAGTGGTGACTAGGTCACGCGGATGATTCGTATTCAAATTATATTGAGTTAGAGATAACTAGGCAGCATGGTGGCCTTGTCGGCCCAGCGTAGGTTTCCTATATGAGTGTGATCTGGTTAGGCGATGTTACGAGGACGAGTGGTATAGGCCGGTCGGCCATTTGTATTCTGGCCAGATTATATAGCACTTGATTCCATGAATGCGAGTTAGAGCCGATTGGGCACGGATATTGCTTAGGCTCGGTAGTCTAGCGGCCCCGAGGTCCTAATAGGGCATCGGGTGCGATCCATACTTTGGCGGGACGTGACACAACATTTTCCATCTAATTGTCTTTTGATGATATCTTGTAATTTAAACAAACATACATAAAGAGAATAAATATTTTATTCTCTTGGTGTATTCGATATAAAATATGAGTTATAATATGAGAATGACATTGTTATGACATATTTATTTTATAATATGTTATATGTCAGAGATAAATATATCAATACCATCTCAATAAAATAATTCAATTTCTTCATCGATTTGGAAGAAGAAGCCAACCTAAAACTAACCAATTGGTGCAATAAATTGAGCACAAGCATCGGAAATACATGAGTACATTTATATTAATAAGAATTGTTAAGGGTGTAGTTAGAATTAGTGTAATTATTAGGTAATAGTTATACAATATAATAATTACGATAATCTAATTAAAAAATGAATAACATGCAATGTGAAATAACGAATCAATTCTACTAATCAAATAAGTTAGAATCGAAAATATAACAAAAATTTAAAATTAAGAAAAAAGGATAACATAATACTCTTATGTCAGATTCAAACATAACTTAGAATAAGTGGTAATACAACTTGTAAATATAATTCAAAAGAAAAAGAAAACATTAAGTTTAACACCACTCAACAACAAAGGTATACTTTAATTAAAAAATTAGAATAATAATGCATTTATGTTAAATAAAAAAATAAAAATTATAAGCAATTACATGGAATCATAAGAAGTAAAAGTTGAGAAATGAGAAGAAGAAAAATAAAAGATAAATAATATAAAATATTTTTAATATTTTTAATTTTTCAAATTTAAAATTTAGTTGGATTTGAGTTTTTTAAAAAGTTTTAAAATTGCTTTAAAATAAAAATAAAAAACGATGACAGCCTTAATCGCGTGTAATTACGTGCGATTTTATAAATGGAAATTAAAGTATAGTATTCCCTTCAATTACATTCAGATACATTAACTATGTAATTATCTAGGCAAGCAAGCGAAGTTAAATTATATAATTACACTAAAATTTAATTATTAAAAATAAAATAGCTATAAATAATATAACTATAAATCTCATAAAGTTCAATTTCAATTTTCGTTAACGTTTGCGGCATACTCAACCATACAAGTCGTGGCTTTCTAAATCGGCCTTAAATTAAATTAGAGACAAACGGGTGTGGTTTCCAATTTCTAAACCAACCAATTCATGGGAAAAGCTTTCTCCAAAAACAACGATGAATTCAATGTATAAGATATTTCATTTTTAATGTGGTGCAGAATCCAAATATTGCTTTATCTTTTTCTTGAATTAAAATTTGCATCTATAAAAAATTACACATAAAAATATTTACTATCAATTTACTTCGATAACTAACAATTCATAAAAAATACTACTATTACTTAAAGGAATTTTAGTCAAAAAGAAAAACGATTTAACTTTCTCAATAATAAAATTAAATACGAAATTAGAAATAACAGGGCTAGACTACAGGGCGAGGCAGTAGCAACCCCGGGTGACCCAGCTGGCGGCCCGACTTGAAGACTGGATCGATTCTGACCCTTCATTCCTCAAAGTCTACGAGATAGACGTCCCTCTTTCTCGAGCACACGAACAAAATCGTCTGAAACAGTGCAGCCATCGCAGACGCTTCGTTCTTCTGCTCTCCGCAACTCACCTGCACAACGTCCTCTCTGTGAATCATGAGTAATATTTTCTATAAATCCTAATCTCGATTTAGATTTCGTTGATGCCAACATAAAATGAGCTAAATCTTTTCAATTTTACAGGTTTAGGGAAGAAGATCAGAATAGGATTTGACGGTATCAGCTTAACTCCCAGCACTGATTTCGAATTCAGTATCAACTTGTTTTTCCTGTCATTACTGTGTGAAATTAGAAACTTTGTTCTTTGTTAAATTCAGGATTTGGAAGAATCAATCGGTTTATTACCGGAGCAGCTGGACAGAGGAACCACTCGAAGTTTTCCAGTAGAAATGATGCACTGAAGGTATCGATTTCTAGAATATTTTTATTTTAGTGTGGGCAGAGTTAAATTGCAAGAGTGATTTGTTGTGTATATGTTCTATTGATGAACTATAAAACTCTGTTTGTCTGATTTGAAGCTTTGGACTCTCGTGGTATTTTGCTTTAAAATCAGATATGTTCATTATATTCTCTTTCCCATTTTATATGACAATATTTTACTTGACACAGAGTTTAAAATTTTAATTTGACTTACATATTTTTTTGATAAGTGTGAATTGTCCAGGCTATCTCTACTAGTTCCACAAGATATAGCAATTTGACTTACATATTATAATGATGATAGTTGGAGAGAATATTAAGTGATAGTTCAAAAGTTAATTTGATCACTAAAACATCTCATTAGAGTTTAAAAATTGAATAGTTAATTGAATTTGAATAATTGGAAATTGTGAAAATTGAATGTTCCATTTTGTGGCATGGAAAATGGAAAGAGTGCTACTGAAAGATTGAAATGGAAGAAGTACAAAAATTGCTTCAGCATAGAAGAAGGAGGAGCAATAAAAGTGGCTCTAATTCTTCTATCTGCCACCATATTGATATTTGAATTTAGACAACTGTACCTACTAAATGCTACATATAGTACAACATCTCCTTTGTTGTGATTGAAATGTAAGTGCTTCTCCATTGATAAGAACTAAAAAACGTCATGCTAAAGATCGGAGAGAAGTGTTTATGTTGATCGTTTCTCGGTTGTGACAAGGTGGTATATGTGTAACTCATACCATCATCATGCTTTTCTAACCTTGTAATGTGACGTGTTATTTTCTACTCCCTCCGTTTCAAATTAAATGGTGTTTTAGCCTTTTGATTTTGTTTCAAAATAAGTGGCTTTTACATAATCAAGAAGACATTAATGATGTTCTTCCAATTTTACCCTTATTTAAATTGAGAGAGTTTTACTTAATCAAGAGAAAATATTAAAGGGATTATATCTTTTGAAGATATTTATTAGGGAAGTAAGTGGTTAAAATTATATTTTTCTTTCTAGAAATGGTAGTTTTTTTAAGAGGTATGCTCAAGCTAAAAGCACCCACTTATTTTGAAAAACGAGAGGAGTATTTAAGAGGATGCTGAACAATCTAATGAGTTTTTGCAGAGGAGCTTTTCCTTCAATATTTTTACTATTTGGACCTGGTTCTGAAATGAGTTGTTCACAAGTGTTCATATAAAACTTTAGACAGGAGTAGTTGCCTTCCAAGAATGATTGTTCTATAGTAGACTTGGCTTTGTTTCCCTTCATTCTCTCCCTCTCTTTTTAGCACATGAATTCACCAAATGATCATGCTGTGCAAGGGCTTAATTCCAGATCAAAATGAGCTGACTGCTTTACCAAATCCAGACAGTCATATAATACAATGCTACTTTTCTTAGAGCATGAAGTCAGTGATTGGGATCATTTTGTCCATTATGCTACAAACAATTCCTTTTTCAGTTTTGTAATCCAGTGCAAAACCTTCTAATAGTTTATCAGTGTATTTGAGTTGAGAATACTTCATCTTGGTATCAGTTTTTACTGAATAGCCCTTGCTTTCATTTCACAAATGGTAAAGCACATTTCATGGGTTTTTACTGAACCTGTCTCCAAATGTCTTACAAGGTTTATGTAGTCAGCCTCTTCAACTGCGACAGCTTCTGCACTACTGCATTGCCAAGCTAGTGTCAGTAAATCTATGACTAATCGCCTTGCTCACTTGTGCTTCAATACGAAGCATCTGATCTGAAGCTTCTTGACTGCATTCAATACCTGATATGAAAAAGAAAGAAACTTGATTTTTTTATTTCATATATATTCATATCTCGAGTCATTTGCGACAACAACCACACCACAATCCCAAAGAAGTTGGAATTAAACATATGAATCCTAATTCTTAATTTAAGCACATGTTATATCATCATCATACTAATTAAAATTAAAATAAAAGGAAAAGGGTCTAATTTGCCCCTCACAACTGTCACGAAAAGGATCGATATCTTCTTCCATTATACTACAAGAATACCTTCCCTTACCTATGCGGTTCAAAAATACCCGCCTTCACATTAGAATTGTCAAAGTGAGGACATCAAATTACGATAGCTTATTGACATTTTGATGAAGTGGACATCACATGGCACTAACATTTGATGTGGTGGACATCACGTGACTAGCATTTTGATGAGGTGGACGCCACGTGAAATGCCTCGAAACGCTCAACAATTTTACTTTTCCCTCTAGGGGAAGTAAGACAATCTTAGGACATGGGTGAGCATTACGGTTGCTTGCCTTTCAATGAAGAATATCTTTCCCCTGATGACACGTTTGTCGCCAACAAAGTACTCTTAGAGGCCTCTTTGAATGTTTTGTGATGAAGAAATTTGGGAAGTCCCCTTTTGGACTTGATAGAGAAAGCGCCACAACAACAACAACAACCACCCATTAAAATCCCGTCAAGTGAAGTGCAGGGAGGAGTAGAATGTCTACCTTGAGACCTTACCCACTTTGCCTTAGAGGTAGAGAGGGCATTTTAGAAAGACCCTCGGGCTTTAAGAAGCAGTTGACAACGAAATAACAACACGTAAGACCTTTGTGCAATATGACAATAACTAGTGCTTTCGCACTAAAACACACAACAACAATACACTAAATGATAAACAAGTAGCATCGGGTAGGAATAAACAACGAAAGACAGTGTTGCCAAGAACAAAATTAGGCTACCCCTGAGCAGAAAGCGTGCAACACACAACTCCACTACTACCCTAATCCATGTATCACGTACCGCCGTATCTAAGGTCAAATCCTCGGTAAGCTGCGGTTGAGCCATATCCTTTCCAATCACCTGCTATTGCTTTCGGTCTGCCGCCCTCTCCACTCAAAATCATTCATGGACAATCGCTCGCACCTCGCCTTTGGGCCATTGGACACCTCCTCTTCATGCTAGAACCACCGTCTTGCCTCATGCATCTTGTCCTCCAACCCAACCACTCCCACCTTCGCCACGAATATCGGCATTTCTAATCCTATCACTCTTAGTGTGCCGCACATCCACCTTAACATCCTCATTTACGCAACCTTTATCTTACGCTTACATGGGAGTTAACTGAGGCCAACACTCATTCCCAAATGCACGGCATAGTCGATCTAGCAGCCAGCTCTGTAGAAGCTTTTGTCTTTTATGTTTTGTCGGCACCTTCTTAGCTCTTATCACGTAACTACGAAGCAAGCCTCAATTTCATCCATCCTTTTTATACAGTGAGCAACATCTTCGTTGATCTCTCACGCCTTGGATAAAGACCAGTGCGGAAACTTTCTCTCTTTTGGATGATTTGGTACTGACATCACTACCTCATCCTCCTAGTGCAACGATACTAAACCTACTCTAAATATCGACTAACATCCTCATTTCTACAACCTTTATCTTATGTACATGAGTTCTTCTGAGGCACGACACTCCGTCCTAGGTACAGCATAGTCGGTCTAACCACCACTCTGTAAAACTTGCCTTTAAGTTTTGTCGGCACCTTCTTATCACACGGAACTCCGGGAAGCAAGCATCCATTTCATCCATCACACTTGCACCTACATGGTGAGCAACATCCTCGTCGATCTTTCCACACCCTTGGATAATAGACCCAAGGTACTTGAAACTTTCTCTCTTTTGGATGACCAGTACCCAACATCACTACCTCATCCTCCCCATGCAACGCGTCACTAAACCTACATTCTAAATAGAGAAAGGCGCCGATTTTCCTAAATCAAGGCATTGTAGCATAACTATTGAGCCAATTGGAGAAAAAAAAGATTAAGCGGAATTTTGTGTTTCTATTCAGAGTCTTGGGTCAACACAACCTATCATCAATCAACGTTATTTAAAGATAATAATATCCATTTAACCGAATTAGGACATAAGATGTATAGCACTAATAGTGTACCTAGAGCACCCAAGATAATTATCGAGTTGATTGAACAAAAGAAAGGTAAGAAGCATGTGGTCTTTAAATATAAATGTTTTTAACTTCTATAATATTTTCATTTGCTCATTAGAAAATCTAGGATATTCTCGTTGAGGGAGGGTGAAATGGATTAGGGTGCTGCGTTGGCATACCACATGGGATTGGGCGTCCACCTTGGATAGTACTATCGGAGGAGGAGCATATTGAACAATATAGGTAAACAACGGTTGGATGGTATAATGAAAGGTAAAATTGATCCTTTTCTCATAATAGAGGGGCAAATTTGACCCTTTTCGCCAAATAAAGTAAAAAAATAATTTAATAATAATAAGAACAGCAAGTCTAATTTAAACCTATTTTCACTAGTAGATATCACTTATATGAATCTTTTTCTTCCATTGTGGCATATGTTTAGCTAAGTTTGCATTGATACCAAAGATTTGTAGGTCTTATGTGACATCTTCTTTCCTAGTGATTTTAGGTGTACAGTCTGCTTTTAACACCTTAACTAATCATAGTTTCACAACTAAAGGGTGGTCCATACGCAGGTCGGTGGTGGGCATGTCAAAACGCATCTCAAGCGACTTTCTCGCATTTTATCCTCAATGCGGGCTACTTTCCCTTTTGTGAATGTTCATTTTAATCGATCTATTTGTATAACCGTACATTCATGTTAGCATCCACATCACTGCAACATTGTCTTGTGGAAATGTTGGACTTTAGCAACCCAACATTCACTACCATATAACATCATATCTCAATTATATGACATTAAAATGCATGATTAGAGAGGGTTCTTATAAAAATCTAAGCCTTTTGAAGATGAAGTTTGGAAATAGAACAATTTCTTTTGTCACGTCTCCTCGATTAATGCAGCCTCGAATGCTATATTTCAATTCTCAATTCTAATATTTAGCTAAAGGTTATGCCCGGAGGTTATGTATTATAGGTCAATCCTATACTAACTAATAGGCAGCATAGGGGAAGACAAACTACACCTAAGAATCAACCAAACAAAACTTGGTTCTTTTCTTTCTTTTAGGTGGATCTATCACAAGAATGGAAGTAGGCTAGCATTGGGTTTATTTCCCCTCCATATTAATATGACTTGTCTTGCCAATTAGGCTTTTTATTTCAACAAAATAACAACAACAACTATGCGACAAGTGTGAAAACGTTGGGGAGGATGGCAATAGTTGTCTGGCCAACTAACTTCTTTTATTTCAATAATGAAGAATAAAGATGCCGAACAGGAGAGATGTTGGAGTTCTCATGGAAGCCGCCTTTGCATCTATGGTATTCCAAGATATTTGTATTTTCTGAGGAAGTTGTTTGCCTGCTGGAGGAAGTGCCATATAACTGAACCTCTCATAAACTTTATTGTAATTTAAACCGCTGGTGCTTTAGATAGTGTGACGAGCCATAGAGTTGCGGTCATATACTTATATTTCCTTTTGTGATTTAGCAATATACTTTATGGCTTAGATTGCAACAATAGTACTTCCAGGTGGGCAAATTGCTCATCTACAAGGATATCAGTTTCATGCATTCTTAGAAGTTGGTTGTGCTTGCTGTGGCAAATGGAGGAAAATTAAGTCTTATTTATGATATAACGCCACCAAAGTGATGAAACTCTTGCTTCTAGCTCATGAGGTGGATATAATATTTCAAAGTAGCTAGCCTTGTGTTCATTTGATTTTTAAGAATTCTTTGCTTATGTTGCAACTGGCAGCGATAGTGATTGCTCTGGTAAATCATTAACATTTGCATTGGATGCGCCCATAAAGCACAAGGAATAATTTTCAGTTGATCAAACTATTTCTATTATTTATTTTGAAGCATGGCCTGGATGGACTTGGATCTGCTGGCTCGAAGTCTTTCCGGCACTTGCAGTCATTGGTGCTGGAGTGTCTGGGCTCCTTAGTTTTGCAACAATTGCTTATTCTGATGAGGCAGAGCATGGACTAGAGTGTCCCAGCTATCCCTGGCCTCATGAAGGCATCCTCAGTTCTTATGACCATGCTTCGTAAGTACTTATGTGCTGCTAAATGATTGTTAAATTTTTTTTAGTTTATATTCTCTTTTTATTGGTAAGGATCTGGTTCATTAAATTTTCTCTTATCATATGGAAATATTCGTCAGGGACAAAAGGTAATTCAGCCTGTGTTCTTACAGTATTTTCCCATGTATTGTGATGGGTATTGGTGTAGTTGGTGTTCATACTGTGTAGCCTTATTTCATGTCTCTTACCATCTAGAGAAGGAATATCAATATTTTTTTGCTTTTCTGAAGCTATGTTTTATACTAGGTTTCAAGAAAGGCATAAACGCCAATTAGTTTGTGTGCCTAAGTTTCAAAGAAGATGCAAATGCCAATAAGCTTGTGTGCCTCCATTTTTGATACAGGATCCGTCGAGGTCACCAGGTTTACCAGCAAGTTTGTGCGTCTTGCCACTCAATGTCTCTAATTTCATATCGTGATCTTGTTGGTGTTGCATACACTGAGGAAGAGACCAAGGCCATGGCTGTAAGAAATTGAGGTGGTTGATGGGCCTAATGACGAAGGTGAGATGTTTACTCGCCCTGGGGGAGTGATCGTTTCCCTCAGCCTTACGCAAATGAAGCAGCTGCAAGGTTTGCTAATGGAGGAGCGTATCCTCCTGATCTAAGTCTAATTACTAAGGTACTGATTATCTTCTAAAGTTTGACAAACATTTGATCTGCATTGCCTGATTTATTCCACTTTTCAGGCTCGTCATAATGGTCAAAACTATGTTTTTGCTCTTCTAACTGGCTACCGCGACCCTCCTGCTGGTGTCTCGGTAATTCCCATGTCTCTAGCTACTTTTGCTTTTGAATGTTTTCTTTTGTTTTGAATAGAGGAACTAGTAGATAAAACTAGTTATATATGTACGCATGTATGTAGGCATGTACATACATATAAGATAACATGCATCTGAAGATATTTGCAAGGATATATTGCTACTGTTACATTCCAATTTAGTTGGTTGACCCTGCTTTCTGACTGTCTTTGATACCAAATTATATAAAAGATTCTTCATTTCCAGTGAGCTCATTTTGCTGCTCAACTCTTATTATAGATTCGAGAAGGACTTCACTATAATCCTTACTTCCCTGGTGGAGCTATAGCAATGCCTAAAATGCTTAATGATGGTGCTGTTGAATATGAGGATGGTACCTGCAACGGAGGCTGGGTAATATATCTTTCCTTTTCTCCTTACATCTGCTTTATGTTTTGAACCATTTCTGCAGAAGTTATAATGCTTACGCCTGACAGATGGGAAAAGATGTTGTCTCATTCTTGTCATGGGCTGCTGAGCCAGAAATGGAAGAGAGAAAGCTGGTAAGTTGCAACAACTTCCCCTTACTCCATTTCCTGTATTTACATCAATCCTGTTTTGTTTATTAGTTTGTTGACACAATCTTTTTAACTAAAGTTCTTCTAAAAGTGTCTATATATGCTTGTATGCTTGCTGAAGCCTGAAATAATTAGACTTGCTGAGATTATCTCACGTAACACCAAGTTTAGTGTTCTGCTGTCACATTTTGAGTAGCTGATTTGTGTGCATGTTTACACCTGTTGGATCCTTATGTCGATCAATCACCCCATACCATTGTGCCATAATATATTTCCGAGACTCACACATATTTTAATTCCTACAGATGGGTTTCAAATGGATATTTGTTTTGTAAACACACTTCTCCAAGCAGCTTACTATCGTCGTTTGAGATGGTCTGTCCTCAAATCTCGCAAGTTGGTCCTTGATGTTGTCAACTGATCAAGAGGATTTCTAGATGTACACTCTAAGCGTGCAAAGGCTTAGAGAATAATATTACTATCATTTTTCCAATGATTTGAGTTTGCAGCGCGTTATACAGCATAGTCTAGACAATAGAGTGCAATTAGAACTGTCTCTCTGCACTCAGCAGGTATTCTTTGAGGGTAAATAAATAACTACTCAACTATTGATCGCACTCGTACTTTTCATATGAGAGCTTTATATTGAAACCTTACGTGTGAATGTCAAGTGTCCGTTCCTTTTCGAGTGAAGGTAGAAAACATGAAACTATTACGATTTTTAAAGTTTCATATCCGAACTATCGAGGTGAGTTTTCTATCGAACTATAACCAAATGTTTATCGGAACACACTACAACTATAGTTGTTCACTTTTTCCATCTGACAACCTTAAAAAATCCAAGCTTCAAATCTCAGTGGAAGCGACACCAGGTTAATTTCTCTTATCTGTTTAAATTTCTAGAGTTGCCCAATAATATTGTTGGTTGATTTACGTGGATTTTCTTGTAATCCTTAGTCATCACTTAATGTGTAAAATGGTCTAGTGTCTTGGTCATAATTTTTGTAGACTTTGAATGAAATACCATCTTTAAAATTTTGCAACATGATTAATTTCCCAAGCCAAAGAAAAAAAACTTATTCCTGATCACTAAATTCAAGCACAACTATTTTCAAAAAAATTCAAATGAAAAACCGATCTGTGTATAACAGAACTTGGATTGAGACATTAATGTAAGATAAGGCAGTGAACTGAACAAACTGGGGGCACTATAAAGACATCTGCCTATAGAGTAAATTAAGTTAGGTGCAATTTAAGAATTAATTCGATCGTGATGGCTTTTGCATAGAGAAATTAAATTGCAACAGTAACTTTAAAAGAAAAGTTTTGGATGAAGTTGGAACTGTAAAGAATATTTGTATTTAAAGACTCAAAGAGACATGATAGAATGCTAAAATAATGACAATAAAATAATAGCGGGATCATTGTCCTGTTGCAATCATCAAAGATCTAAAGATAACATGTGTGTCTGTCTATCTCTTGAATATGAGTAATGGGTGTTTTTACAAGTAGATTTATTATTTATTATTAGTATATGTAACAGTACGTACATTGCACATTGGTGTAACAGATTATTGTAGTGGACACAAATAGACTTTCTAGGTTAAAATTCAAAGACATTTTTTTATACACATTAATACACAGTAGAAAATTAACAATATTTATATATATTTAAATTTTGCTAACCATGAATTTAAATTTCCTTAAGATGACGTGTGAAAAACTGAGCCGCTCATCAGAATAATAATCGATAAACACACCCCATATATATTTTGATAAATGATAACATTTTTAATATATATATAGCAAATGTAATTATTTTAAATTGATCGACCAAATATGCCCCTTCTTTTAAATCCCAATGTTTAGGTAATACTTCCGCCTGTTATCCCCTTTCAGAACAACTATAGTAAATTACCCTTTTTTATTTCTCCTTTTTGAGTAACTTTTTAAAAAATATTGAATTATTATCTTAAATTTTATAAGTTATTTCCAAGCGTCAGATGACAACCTAATATTTTATAAGTAATGTATGAGCAAACACTACACTCCTGTCTAAAAAAGTAATTTCCGAATGATTATATTGTATAGTTTGTTAAAATAAAGATAAAATTTTAATAATAATATAAAAAGACATATAACTCGGCTCTTCTTCAATACCTTGAATAAAAGAAGTCTCATATCTTATCTTTACATATTTTTAATCTACTAATCTTAATTATTTTGTTATTTGCTTTAGAAGGGTGATCCTAGAACCCCATACCCCATACCATACTAATTAAGTTACCTTGTACAAATGTATGGTATTATAGAAACAGTGACACCTGCAACCTTAGTGATTATTGTCCCATTCAATTCATGACTAATTGCACATGCACTCCTCATTAAACATTATAGAATTATTGCCCCGACCGACCACTAAGGAGCTGCCAATACTCTTTCAATGAAAAGACAAAATAAAATTTAAGGATGCACTGAGTTTCACATGGGAATGCTTTTCAGTACCAGATCTTGAATCTCTTACATTCCCAATTTCCTACTACATTTCAGCAAGCGTAAGGTGACGGGTAAAGTATATGTCTCCACTGTTAAATTTATTTTTATTATAAATTATACTTTTATTTATTAATGGCATGATAATATTTATATTTTCTATTATTATATGGTCATTTTTTGAAATATATATAAATAAAAAATAATAATTTTGGTTGAAAATGATATTGTTATAATAATTTTTTTAGATGATTATGTTTGAAATTGATAGGATAGAACATAAAATTATGTTTATGAGGTAACTTTGCTCATATTTTGTCATTCTTTCTCTTACATTTTTTATTATTTCTCTTTTTACGAAGAATAATCCGTGTAAATACTAGTGCTAAGGGTGGGAAGTAATAGATGTGGAGATCGATGATGAAATGGATAATTATTGCATTTTAAAGATTATTTGATATATTATTATTTATTTTGTTATTATCTTTATTGAATAATAATTCTAATATTTAAAAAATATTATAATTATTATTTAAATTTATTTTAACATTTGGTAGAAATCTTGGAGTACAACCACCCAACATTATCCTGCCAGAACCACATGCCTATGGGCTATGGCTTGGATCACCCCAAGCTCTATACACTATATTTTTCTATCCCAATTCAGATGAGTTATTTTTATTTTTTCTGTCTTATAAAAAAATGATTATTTTATTATTATTTCAATTTTTTATTTTATGTTTAATAAGAATAATTCATAATTATATATTTATTTTAATTTGTTTTTAGACGCATTTTATTAAAGTCTTTTTTATGTGTTTTTAAAATTCATGTTCAATTGAAATATGCCACATCAAATGAAGAACCAGATAGAGTATATATACATGGAATGCATCGACAAATCCCCTAAATTTATCGGTAAATTTTACTTAAATTCTCGGAATTACGACTTATTTCAATTGACACGAGCAGATGATAAAGTGTTTATACTAGACACCTTCGGTTAAAAAAAAATGAAAAAGCTTTGCGTATATTCTAAAGCGTCTAATAATATAAGTTAGCTACATAAAATATGTCACTTTCATTCAATTATACATCTAACCTCGGTGGAATAGATTTGAGAGATTTTACGACTTATTGAGGCTATTAGTATAATTAAAGAAAGTGGTATGTATATTTAAACGATTAACTTATCAACCTAATGAAGTACTTAAAAATAGACGTAGGGTTTTTAAAATTTAAGCGAAAGTTAAAATACCTAATAAATATTTTATGCTTTGAGCAAATTGTTTTACTCGAATTTCTCCAATCTCCTCCATATCTATTATTTCTCTCAAAATACGCTACTTGTAAAAATGCTTTTTGCTTTTGTGTGTAAACAGTGAAGAAGATGAATGTCAAAAGTGATAAAAATATTGTGTATTCTTTTATTTTAATCCCAAAACTCTCCTTTTATGAATTATAATGGTTTGCATGTTTGGTATTAAAGTTATACAAAATTTTTATGTACGAATTTTGAGCGAAATTCTCTAACTGACTTAATTTGAAGCGAGATTTAAAATCATTATTTAAGTTGTATGATAATACTGATGAGTTTGTATGAAGATTATATTTTAAATTTATGTTGTTAAAGTCATGTTAAATTTGTCTGAAAGTTATATACAATATTGTTGTGGTTGTATTAAATTTTCAAAATTTTTAATTATGTGTTTATTTTTGTATTTTAATTAAATTACATGTTTTTTTTGTTTTTTTAAAATTTTTAATTTATACATTTTTATACACTAAATCACTGATCAAAATTTTAAGTCTGAGCAAGATATACATATTTTCATACCGATTTCATAAACCTGAATTTTGAGCAAAATTTTTAAGTATTGAATGAGATATACGTATTTCATATCAATTTCATCATGAAATTTTAAGTGAAACTTTTAAATCTTGAGCAGATATATACATTTTATATCAATTTCATACGGTAATTTAGCGGAATTTTTTAAACCTTGAGCAAAAATCTCTTGTAGTTCCGTGGATAAGCAATTCGGTGCAAGCTCTAGCTGATGCTATTAATATAAAAAACATCTAAAATAGATCGAATAAAATAAATGAATCCATATATTTTGCAAACTAAAAATTATATTATATATAAACTAAAAACTATGTACAGTATAATTAGAAATCTTTCCAATAAAATATAAGGGACGTGGATGTATCCTGCCAAAATTCTTCCACATAATTCCAATATTATTACAATCAATTCATTTCCATATTTTCAGGTTAACATTTTTAGTAGTTAATGAAGCCGTGACTAATGCTTTCATCTTAATCACCTTAATATTTCTAATATCATAGTTACTGGTTATATTTTTAAGTTTTAAAATAATAATATTTTAATTTGTAAATTAAAAATATCAAATTAAAAAAAACATAATAATATTTTTAAAATATTGATTTTTTTAATATTTTTATTCATTTAATCCTATAAATATCTTTAAAAGATGTAACTTTTTTAATATTTTCTTGATTATAAAGCCATAGCTATTTAAATAAGGGTAAAATTGAAAGAACATCATTAATGTCTTTTTGATTATGTAAAGCAGCGAAACATTTTGAAACAAAATCAAAGACTAAATACTATTTATTTTTAAACGGAAGGAATAATTTAGTCTAAGATAAAGACAATATATTTTTAAGTATGTCCTTTACTCTCTCTATCTCAAATACTATCACATTTCACATCATAAAAGTTAAATTATATGATTTTAAATAATATTTTTATTATATTAATATTAGAAAATATAATATATCTATAATTTTTTAAAAAAGTAAACGTGATAAATATTTTTGAGACGGAGGAAGTAAAAGTTTAGTAGTTTGACTATTGACTATTAAGCATTTCTTGATTGGCTCAACGTTATTAGTCAATTTTCCAAAGTCAGACTAACGTTTACATTAAAACCATCCGCGTATATATAGTAAATTACTTTTCTATTTTAAAATAAATGATATTTTTATTTTCTTATTCAGTATTTTATATAATTAAAATATTATTGATATGATTTTTTAATTTTATCATTATTAAAAATAAAGGGTTTTTATATAATTAAGAAATTTTAAAGAGCTACATCTTTATTTATTAAAGATAAATTTATAAAAATACATTTTACATTTTAGGAATTAATAATAATTTTTTAAAAGGGATATATTCAAATAAAAAATATCACTTATTTTAAAATAGATAAAGTATGTTATCTAAGTTAATTTATACAAGTTAGAACTTTGTACTCCCTCTGTCTGATTATCACAATTTATATGCTCTATACTTTTTATTATTTTTGATATATCACAATACTTTTCGTAAACTTTTATAAACATAATTTATAATATAAATATTTATAGCTATTTGAGATGATTCAATGATATAAAATACAAATAATATATAGTAGTAGAAAATGTATACATATATAATTTAATATTTATTTATTTTTATTAATGATGATTGATTATAATATCCATAGCCTTGCATTCTTTAGCTATTACAAACCTTCACCATCTACGACCCTTGCATTGACTATAATCTATAAATAATTCATAGTTTAGAGACTTTTGAGGATGAGAGGAAGAAGATCATAGGATAATTTTTTAAATGCTTCAGCAAAAGAGTAAAACACAATAATTCGATTTAATTTAAACCTTTCCCATGTGTATGGGAACATGGTAGCTGTCATAGAGCCGCCAAAACAAGGCAATTAAGGTACACTGTTCTAGACTTCATACATACATACATACTTCCCATAGTTTTATTTTAATCGTTAGTTATATTAAAAATAATTATTTTAAAATCTTATTAGTAAGGGATAGTTGATTATATTTTTTCAAAAAAAATAAAAAAAATAAAAAAAATAAAAAAAATAAAAAAAATAAAAATATTTTTAAAAAATTAATAAACGTTATATTGGTGAATTACTTGGCTACATTATTTCTTTAACTATTATTTCTTTAATGAGTGTTTAAATCTTATTATAATAATTAAAATAAAACGGAGGGAGATAAAAGAATTTTAAAATATGTATACATTAAGAGTGCACTATGCACCCATCACCAACCCAAAAAATAAAACAAAATAAAAAAGTGCACTCGTCCAGAGTCTTCAAAATCTTGACCGTAACTCTGCCAGCTTGCTAAACAGTAATGGCATAGTCACAAATAGCACAGGATGACCAGTTTTAACATTTTTTACGAAAAAATTGTATTATGTATATAAAAAATTATGCGAAATATATATATTAAAAATTATTTTAGTACACCCTTCACTGCGAAAACCGAGCTGCCAATGGATATGATTAGGCAATGTCACTTAAGTCTATTTAGTTCATGACACTGTTGTAGTGTAGCAGTGATTTTTCTTTAAGCATTTAAGTAAAGTTTTTCTAAATCTTTGTCCCCTCAATCAGCACGAGGATTGCACGTGCACCTTAGCTTCGTTGTCACAAAGAAATGGTGGCAGTTTTAGTAAATTTACTAGTCACGTAGGGGCAATTTGATAAGGAGAAATTCATAAAAGCCGGTTGAGTGTGTGTGAATTTCTTCGTCACACACACAGTTCTCTGTCTAATACATAAAAATAAAAATGGAGAAGAAGGCAGCCATAGTGTTGGTGCTGCTCTGTGCCACCATACATATTGCCTCATCTCAAAAGGATGGTAAGTTAGTTTCTGCTCTTCTTTTACTATCACTTTTCTTTTAGCTTCTTCGTGTGTTTTCAGTTTTGAGCAATATATGTATACATGTTTCATTTAGCACGCATTTATATTATTATTAATTAAAACTTATTTCTAGTTTATGGTTTATAATTTGCAAATCATTTTCTGATATTTGTGTTCCTCATGCATGCTATATTAGTAAAATCATCAAGATTTGCCACTTATCTAAGATTTACATATGATCATTCTCCAATTAGGTACTACGAGAAATATGTTACTACTCCATATATACTACTTTTCCTTAAATTCACAATTGATTGTACCATATAAAATAATTGTTACCCAATTAACCCATTCTCTCAACGACACTGACAAGTTTTGAGATATTATAAATAAAAGGAGTTGTTTTCTCAGATCATAAAGGGAAAGAGGGAGAATTTGCTTTATTCATGCATGTGATGGCAACCAACATCATGTACATGTTCTTTTCTCCACCTAAAGAACTCTTACTATTTGCTAAATCCATGTAAATTTAAAGGCTTTTTGAGAATAAAAGTTGTATAGTAATTGGAATTGAAGATCTTGTACCCACAATAACGTAAAGAGTATTTACATTATTAATTTCTATCATTTAAAAGCGTGATTGGATTTATGTAACTTCCAATCAGCATTTGTCACCATAGAGGAGCAGACAATGATTAGTTATAATCCTTGTGGTTTTCACTAAAATAGCTACTACGAGTTTTGTTCTGAATAATATTTACTTTGTTGTTCAGGAATATTGCCAAACGGGAACTTCGAGCTAGGTCCAAAGCCATCACAAATGAAAGGCACAAAAGTGGTAGACCGTCGAGCAATACCCAACTGGGAAATATCAGGCTACGTGGAATACATCAAATCAGGGCAAACACAAGGCGACATGCTCCTTCCAGTGCCGCAAGGAGACTACGCCGTTAGGCTTGGGGAAGACGCATCCATCAAGACCAAAGCAAAAGTCACAAAAGGAGTTTTCTACTCGATCTCGTTTGTGTTCGCTAGGACCTGTGCGCAGGAAGAGAAATTGAATGTGTCTGTTTCGCCTAATTCAGAGCCCAATGATTGGGGAATGCTGCCTCTGCAGACAATGTATAGTTCAGAAGGGTGGGATTCGTATTCGTGGGGTTTCTTGGCGGAGGCGGATCAAATCGATATTGTGATCCATAATCCAGCAGTCGAGAAGGACCCGGCTTGTGGCCCACTCATTGATTTCGTCGCTCTTAAGGCTTTGAAAACACCCAAAAGACCAAAAGGTAAATATAAGGATTAAATTATAGGTTTGACTCATACAATTATATGTAATAAGTTTTTAAGAAATATTAAATCGTATCAAATAAACATGTTTGCTAATACTAAATTTATGTAAAAATTAATGCAGGCAACATGTTGAAGAATGGTAACTTTGAGGAGGGTCCATACATTTTCCCTAACACAACTTGGGGCGTTCTAATTCCTCCCAACATTGAAGACGATCATTCTCCGTTACTCGGATGGATGATCGAATCTCTCAAGGCAGTAAAATACATTGATGCCGAACACTTCCACGTGCCGGAGGGCAAGAGAGCCATCGAGCTCGTGGCCGGAAGAGAGAGTGCCATAGCACAAATAGTGAGAACAAGACCAGGAAAGGTATATGATTTACTTTTCTCAATTGGAGATGCTAGCAATTCTTGTGAAGGCTCAATGCTTGTTGAAGCATTTGCTGGGAAAATTACTATGCAATTCCCTTATGAATCGAAAGGCAAAGGTGGATTCAAGAGGGCTAGGCTTAGGTTCACGGCAATTTCACCGCGCACGAGATTGAGGTTCTTGAGCACGTATTATCACATGAAGAGTGATAATTCGGGTTCCTTGTGTGGTCCTGTGGTCGATGATGTGAGATTGGTAGGAGTCCGCAATCCCCGCCTTCCATAGGTCTTTTTAAGTAATTAAGTCCGATATTTATTGATTGAGTTTAAGTTTTATGCATGACGGAATGCTGAGATGTTATTCCTTGTAATGCCTGCTATAGTTGATGTGTTGTTGCTTTTTTTTTCTTTTTTCCCCTTCATGTCATAGAACAAAGAGAGCTAAAATGATGTATTGTCATATTATATATTGTTGCATTTTACATGTATTTATACAGAATTTTCGAATAATCAAATGAAAGAACCTTCTTGGTTCAGCATAGTATGTGTTCCTTCATATCTTTAATTGGAGAGCTCAATTAATCTCAAGCAGTTCTTTATTTTGAACTATATCTACTCAATATTGGTTCCGTTTCCTCTCTATTTCCATTTGGAAAGAATGCGCATGAACAAAAATTCCAGGATTAGTATTAGTGACATAAAAATTAAGACTGTTTTTGGTTTCTGTCTCCTCGATTCCCAGCTGATAAACTACTTAAATTCTGACTCTGTTGTTGCATGAACCTGCAAAAGTAGGATGTCAACTGTGCTACTTTAACCTCTCCAGGCATATTTATGCAAATGGTAATGTTTTAGATAGGTGTTTTTCTCAATTTTCGCTAACTCTGTGCACTACTGTTTTGAATATAAACTAATACTCTGTTTAAGGAACTGATTCTCAATATACCTGTGGGCGTTTATCCTCGCTAAAGCTTTTGCTCCTGACCTTGAATTCCCCTCTGCTGGTTGTAAGTTCATCTAATATCTCAGCACCGCAAATGTCTACTTCACCTTCCTCAGTTCCATTATGAGGTGCTTCCTTTTCCTTGTAAAAACAAGTATTTGATAGTTTATAATATGATAAGTTGATATTCTTGAAAAGAAAATCAAAAATTGAGTGGACATTTAACTTTTGGGATACCTTAGTAGAGAAGCTGCGCAAACGTTGAGGGGAACCAGGAATTTCCTCATACTCCGCTGCATCCAGCTCTTTCAAATGATGAGGCTGGAACAGCTTAGGGAGTAAGTGTTGTCTTATGCTTAAGAGAAGAAAAAATGGCAAGGGAAAGAGAATGCCAGCTATGGGGATCCAAGTGACTCCAAAGCACAACAATAAGTACACAAATTGGAAAATTGTGAAAATGGCAATGTATCTGAATGGCACAGACTCCATAAAAGATGCATGCAAACCTTCAAGGACCCTGCCAACATGGTCACTCAAGTTAGTTGAAGAAGGAACAGGATTCACCAATGCTCATATTTACCTACGAGTTTAAGCTCTGTACATGACAATGCACAAGTTTTTTACGCCATTAGGTAACTTTTCATATAAAGTCTAATATAGTACTCCAGAAAGCAGAACTAGAACTTGCTATAACAAGTTAAATTGTAAAAATTCTTTCTACTGTTAATGTATATAACTTAAAATCCCTTTTCATGTACGTCTGCCATCAGAAAAGTTACCTTTTACTTGCTAGTTAAAGAAAGAACTTCAAATACTGGTCAATTACCAAGTGGACTTACTTGAACCTCCTCCCAGGGGTGATGAAGAGAAGCAATATTCTTTCCCACAGTTGATTTCCTGGCAGGCTGTCAATAGCCATATAAGCAAAATATCCCCAAAGAACTGAGGTCGGTATCTTCTTTATCACTGGCATTGCACAAATTGATGCTGCTACTAGTAGCGACTGTAATAGATTGCTTACTCTTTGTTCATTGACTCGAACAGGCAAGTAAACATCTATGTGTTTCTCAGGATCAAATGCGACCTCTGCTTTTCCTCCATTTTTGTTTTCCGTACTTTTCATTACTGCCTCCTTCAGGTGTTTCAACTCTTTAGCTACTGTGGTCTGCAATAGGATACAAACCGTTCATTTTACAAAGTCAGTATTAACCTGTATGAACTAAGATGTGCTCTACTGTGGACAACAACATCATTGAACAAGTGAAAGAGCGGTAATCCTTTGAAAAAGTAAGCCTAAAAAGGATTATGAAATTGAAGAACTATACAGAGATTTATTTTGCAAATTAAATGCGATGCCAACTGCCAAGATATAGGCAGCAAGAAGTGAACTGAGAAGAGGTAGAGACTTACATCAGGAGAACTATCAATCTCTACGAAAACTGCTTGCATATTGCCATAGATTTCAGAGTTGCTAGCCTTTCGCTTTATACTCTCCTTGGCACTTTTGACCATCTTCCTCCGAATCAGCTAGTTCACATTGCATAAAGTTGTTCGGATTCAAAAGAGTAGCATCAACAAATTCACTAGCAAAATATAACAATCATTTGTTAGACTTTCTAGTATGCTAATTACCTGTCTCTTGAGAACAGCCAAGCTTTTTGTATGCATAGGGGACTGTGGCAGGACACCATTTGAAGGGGGCACTCCAATCAAACCACAAAGCAAAGTCTAAGCAAATACCATTCATGTAATTAGATAATCTTGAGTTATTACACCGGTGATGAAAAATGAACAATAGAAGAAATCAGCTATAGATGAATACCATAAATCCCAAGAGCAATATGTCATGATGATAAGCAGAAGGATTCTTGAGATTGAATTCCTTTTGTTGTGCCATCTGTGAAGCAACAGTGTGATCAAAGAAATAAAGTCCAGATATCATTAGAGCTGGAATTAAGGCAGCAAAGATGTATGTTGGAGGAACCTTTCCCATATCCTGCAATTGAGATATCATGTGATCAATTTCAAGTATTTTCAATACAGAGCTGCAGCGTGGTGCACGAAGGATCCTGCGTTCATGCAGGGCCCAAAGAAGGGCCACACTGTATTCTGACATAAACATGAGTGGCTGATTCCACGAATTTCAAGATTTTTCAATAACCAACAGAAAATTAATCCATCGTTCCGTTCACAATCAACACACCTTGATGACAGTCCAGTGATATAAAGATGCAGATTCCCAAGGAAGGGGACTAAAGAGCCTTCTGGGAACTCCAGATGGCACTTTGCTTGGCACACTATATGAGAGTGCTGACCACACAAGAACCATTAAAGGAACACCATAATCAGCAACAAAGCTTCTGAACCAACCTGATTTAAAGAGAAAAGAGAGTACTATTAGTC
Organism: Datura stramonium; assembly: GCA_018107945.1. Taxonomy (NCBI): domain Eukaryota; kingdom Viridiplantae; phylum Streptophyta; class Magnoliopsida; order Solanales; family Solanaceae; genus Datura; species Datura stramonium. The sequence continues at coordinate 39,094 of JACEIK010003109.1, read as the reverse complement.
CACTACATACATGTAACTTCATAAAAAAGGATTTAAATTATATACATTGCACTATCACTGTAATTTAACTTATTATAAAGTTAACTGATTTATATTTTGAGTTAATAGTCAAAAACACACCTGAAGTATTCTGATTTTTTGAGTTACACACCTAAACTATCAGTTGTTCACTTTTCCATATGAACTATCATCAACTATTTGTCAAAACGCACTTCAACTATAGTTGTTTCCTTTCCTACCTCACTATCGTTCAGATAAGAAAAGGGAACAACTGATAGTTGAGGTGTGTTTTGATAAATATTTGGTGAAAATTCAGATAGTAAATTTGAAAAAACCGAGATACTTAAATGTGTTTTTGACTCTCCACCCTTATACTTTAGGTTGATAGTTTAAAAATTATAAAGTTAAAGGTACTCTATGAAAATATATCATATCACTAATTAAATGTTTTGTAATCACATACCTGTTCCATACCACCATGACCTTGCTTTTCTGCTTTTCAATGATGTGTAGAGAAGGCCAAAGGAAAATATGACTCCAAGTAAACCGTTTGTATAGAGCCACTGGAATTGATATTTCTCTAAATTTGGGTTCTCGGATTTGGGAACTCTGAACTCACTCACTAACCCCTAAAGAAAAAATCACATTAAAATGCTACCTCAAGCTGAGTCATAAGTGTGTCACGCAAGCACGTTGGACTAAATCTGAACGGATTAACTCAATAAATGATTTGGGTCATAATTCACGCAGAATCTACTTGAATCAAGACTGGTGGGCAATTTAGGCTAAACAGTGAGTCGTGACCCAATAACCCACCTAAAGTGATTTGATTAATTACCAAAGGAAACTAATGAAGGCGTTTGATTCAATTTATCATGAGGTATGCACCAAGCAAAAATTCATGATAAAAGGTCCCGATCTCAAAAGAGATACAACATTAGGAGTTATTCATTCAAGTGGTATACTATTAACTTCTATATTCCTCCACAAAATTCAAAATCTTATTATTATTTTTTCTACGTGTTGATGAGCTTTATTAAGAGGAAATAGTGTTAAATATAATTGACATTTTTATAATGGGTCAAAAGGGCTACATAGGAAGCCCAAACTTTTAAATGAGCTAATTTGGATAATCCTCAAATTGACCCGCCAATAAATTCACGCCCCGACCATTTCTTAATTCCAAATCTGAACGGATTGAATGGGTTATATTTTTTATGAGCTAAATTTGACATCCCAGTTAAAATTCTCACACAATTAACTGCTAGCAGTTACCTTAATTGCCTCTTGTATGAAAAGCACAGAAATGAGCATCCCAAATGTCTCCCCAGCAATCCTGGTAAATCGATTGATAATGTAGCAGGCATTGAATATTGCTAGAAGAAACAACAAGAGCGCAGTCCACACACAAACCCTGCAGAATTTTTCATATTACACCTCATTTCCACAAAGCACACAAGTACTATGACCATTCTAATTAACATATACTCCCTCCGTCCTCAATTAGTAGTTTGATTGGCGACAGAAAAAGACTTTATAATGTTTCAAAACTCTCCTTTTTAGACTTTTTTGAGACCCAATACGGGTAAAATGTTGATAATGTCATACCATCCAGCCCAAGCCAAGTAAAGGGTCTGGCCCAAGTCTTGTCTCCCTTTAGCAAATTTGTACATGTAAGTGTACATAATAATAGTAGGCTCTGCAACTCCTAATATTAAAAGAGGCTGTCCTCCGAATATGGAGTGTATGACACCACAAATAGCTGTTGAAACCAAAGTTTCCACAGTGCTCACGCTCCCATCTAATTATTAAGATGCAAAAATATATACATATATAAGTCCATAATATTCATTTTGTTACAGTAATTAATTAAAGTAGAAAATGTTGTGGGAAATTAAAGAAACCTGTATCTCTGCTCAATTGTTCTCCAAAGGCGATCACTGGAAGAGCAGATGCAAAAAATATGTACGTAGTCGGAGCCAATATCCTGATCATATATGTTCAAAAGAAGCATCAGAATTTGACCTCCGTACGTGAATTAAAGAAAGGAGAAGGTCAATCAAAAAGAGATGTTAATTAACAATAAGACGACGAAGGATATAGTATGTAATAATAATAATAATAATAATATACGCTAATCCGGATGTGATTCCAGCAGTCCAATCGTGTTTGTAGCAAGATGCTCTTCCTCTAACATCATCAGCAATGCCTCTGAATGGAGTTTTGGAAGCAGTCTTCATAATATTACTACTGATTTCTCAGTGACTTGTAGCATTTGTCATTGGAAAAATATATAAATAGGAGGATTTTGTCATTCGTATTTATGGGAACAGAATATATATGTGCAGTCTCAATTGACTTGTCAAAAAGAAGTGGACAAATACAAAAAGGTTTTAACAAACCCAAAGAGACGAATTAATAAGCACAAATACACGTGGGGCAAATTTCAGCTAAGCGTTCCTTAATTTTAAGCCCAACACAAAAAAAGAAAGAAAGGAATTTAATCATGGAATATATGGAAAAATCTGATATAATACTGAATTGGTTTTCCCTTAATTGCTTACTTCAGGAAAGTCTTGGTGAGTAGACTAATGTAATGCTAAATGAAATTTCAAAAAATAATAATCATGGATTTTGGTGGAATAAAACACAACTAGTGTGGAATATTATTTGGAATTTAGTACCAATGTCAAGTTAATCGAGGATAAATACTCGGTGCGTATATAATACTTTCTTCGTTCACTTTTACTGGTTCACAGCCGATTTTACACGCATTTTAAAAAAGACATTCATATTTTATTTTAATTGGTGTATCATCAGTAATGAGGGTTAGCCGGGGGAAAAAAAAGGAGGAATGTGGATTCTTTAAGGTCAAATTAAATGCATGAAGGTAATTTGGTCAAGTTGGAAAATTAGAGAATACGATTTTATGCTGCCAACCAAAATTGAAAAACAAGATTAAAGTTGCAAGAATCACCAACCCAAGAAATTTCTTAAGGCTATTATATGCAAACATAATTACTTCTATTTTCTTCATGTATTCAACTTTCATTTATCAACAAAGGCCCGAAAAAGAGTGAGAGACACACTCTTGACTGGAATATTTTTAAAGCACTCTTTTTCTCGATAATGTCTTTGTCATTTAATTTAATAGCGTTTCTTTAGATAGGAACAAATTTAATAATAATAAATTAATTAATAAATCTTAGCAATATATAAAATATAAGGACTTTATATTTGCAGTTTTAATTTCAGTTTTAGTTATTCAATTTTAATATATTTAATTACGAATGTGCCTCATGTTTTTCAGTTAACAAGCTAATATTTGTATAGAATTTTTATAATATAAATGCTATGACCGTTTAATTTTGAGATACACGAGGTGTCTGCAGTTAAGTTGCTATAGAGGGATGTTTAAGGTAGTTAATTTACTCAAGTTTCTGAATTGTTTCCAGTTTTTATTCAATATTTTAAAAGGCGAGGGTGTTAAATGTGGCATTTTACATAGCATGAAATGAAATGTAACCGCGCAAGTGTTGAAACACGG
>JACEIK010003109.1:13956-35472 GCA_018107945.1 Datura stramonium | reverse complement strand
CTAATAAAATAAATAAAAGTAAGATTTTTACTAAAATATTTCACATATATCACTAATAATATAGAAAAACTTATTATAATAATTATTTAACAATACAAAAAATGATAATAGCTGAGAAATCTTTAAAGTGAAATTATCATTCACTTCATTATCATTCTCCACATTTACTAGTCCTACCCACTCTGACGATTCATATATTTACTAATCAAAATGGATTTATATAGTGTTGTAGCATAGGAAGAAGCCCCAAATTCTTAATTTGGCTAAAAAAGACTGCACGGTTTTGAGCCCAGGAAGCAAAGGAAATGAACTCGACTGATTCTCCTTCACACTTTTTTTTCTCCGTTCCGCATGAGCTTTACGTGCTATTGATGCTTTGCTTTCCTTTTATTCTTCATTGAACGGTTCGGATGAACTTCGTCATTCCTTCTCAACTAAAATCGAAAGGATTGTATCACATTGAGATGCCGATTTGTTTTTCGCCCCCAATGAAATGGGGATAAAATTGCCTCAGGAATGTGTATCAATTTCAAGCATAATTATTGAAAAAAATATTTATAACATTGTTATTTTATATGAGAATTGGTTTTTTAATATATACCATATATTTTAGAAAAAATTACTATTAACATAAAAAAAATAGTAGCATTAAGTATAGATATCACTACACTATTAATAAAAATTATGATCCGTAGATAAAATATTTTTAGAACAACAAAAATCAAATTGGACGTACGCCTAGTGAATTTATGCCTAGAACGTTTTTAGTATATACCCTGTCTTAGAACTCACACACTAAAAACACTTTTGAAAATACTGGCTGTAGTCTATGACTTTATAATAAGCATTTAACATTCTTGGTATAAGACTATTAGTCATAAATTGAAGGGCCATTAGAATTGTGTACGCAGCAGATAATTCCAAGTTCTCAAATCTGCCAAGAAATTTTAATGAAGCCAATGAACTCTTTTATCACCAAAAGAAAGAAATAATAATTAAACTCGAATGTTCATTTTGATATACTCAAAAGGACCTTACAGATGAAATGTGACAAATCATGCAAAGGAGCAAATATATAATATATATATGCTGCTGATGTTCATATATTATGATTAGCCACATTTCCACAAGCAGAATACCCTATTTGTATATTATTTACAACCAAATACATCAGTGCAATGTCCTCCTTCATGACAAGCACGTACAAAAAAACAGCTGTTCTTGTATTCAACCATACTGTTACTGAATAGTTTTCACAAATAGAGAGAGATTCTAGCAGGAAATCTGCTACATTGTTCCGAGGAAAAAAGAAATTGTACACAGATGTTATCTCCACTCTTATGTGGTGGATAACAGAAACCAAAACCGAGCTTAAGAATCCGCAAAAAGGAAATAAGAAGGAAGGAAGGAGGTACAAAAGATACATTTTGAAAGCTCTAACACTCAAGCTGCAAATCCACAGTTAAAGCTACCAAAAAGGATAGGTGGACTTGGACTCTACCTTTTCAGTAAATTTAGAAAAGAAAAATTAAAAAAGATATAGTATGTGAAAAAAGGGGCAAAAAGCTCAGTTGAATAAATACTTGCGACTTGACATAGAGCATCCTATTGATCTTGCAGTTGTGGTTCCTCTAAAATTCTATTGATGAACGGCGACATGGCTGCTAGCAATGCTTTCGGACATTCCTCATGTGGAAGATGCCCACAGCCGGATATGGCAACCAGTCTCTGTAAGTTGAGATCATTGTCAAATTTGCAGGAGTAAGCTTGAAATTTTGCAGTTAATGCACAAGAACAACATGCAATATGTATGTTCTCCGGAACTTGCACTTTTAGTCGAAACTTCTTGTGACTCCAAAAAGAGGGGGGAAAGAGTAGAACGGAATCAATTTAGTTTCTACTCTAAAGGTACATATTGATAGTTCTTTGTGGCATGCACTAATTCATTAAACTTTACAATAGTTACACAAGTAGACATGTGGCAGAGCTGCAATATTATACATATGCTTTTGAGACATAATGTGAACATTACGAGCAATAAAGCGGAAATATATAAATGATTCTTTTTCACTTTTTGAACAATAAGCCATTTGTATTTGGAAAATCTGATAAGTGTTTTCTTTTTCTTGTAATTTACTAGAGAGATAGTTAGTAGGGTTTCCATGTGTAAACCTAGTAAACATACATTCTCTATATGATGGATGTTTCAAATACACTCCTTCTAAAATCACAAACTTGAATTGTATCTGTGTCTTTTTGTGCTAGGGCAGATCACCCGTACAAAATCATTTTTCTCTTCAAAACATTTTTCCCATAGTATGTCAGTCCCATATTGTGTCTTCAATCTTTATTTTAGCATTAGAACCAGAATGTTCTTACTTTAACAAAATGGAATCTCAGAAACCATCTTAAGAAGTAAGCATTCACGAAATTCTTTAATTCTTATTTTTTGTTTTGTGCATCAATAGTTGTAGTGAGGCTTTAAAGCAACAGTATTTCTTGCTTTTGTGGCCTATTCTGTTTAGTCTAAAACAGTCCACATGATTCTTTTATTTTCCTCGTATGAAGTGTTATAATATTATTTTCCCAGAGAGTTTTCTTTTTAGATGTTCAGGGAAATTTTCATATTTAAGAATATACTCCAAAACCCCATCATAAGGTCAAGAGACAAAATTCTCATAAATGAAAGCTTTCATTATTAACTCTCTAGGAATACTAGGATTGAGATAATCACTCACTGATCTATCTAAAAGAACTGGGCTTCTATTGAGAAAACAAGCCAAAACAGCACAAGAACAAGAAAATCACTTTTAAATTACCACAGACAAAACAGGCTTTTCATCACCAAGAATGATCAACTCAAATAACTGTTGAACAGTACAGTTTTCAACCCACATGGTAAAGCACGTCATCAAATTGATTAAATTAATAAATCCCTAGAGGAAAAGAACTTCAGCTTTTGAAATTAACTCAACAGATTTTCCCATCAGAAACATGTTGCACAAAACGCCTAAACGGGCAGTACGAAAGGAAAACACATGCAAAATCATAAAAGACAGAAAATTAAGAAGAAATAACAGTCCATACTATATCTCATACAAAGCTAGACCATGATATAAAATAGACTGCTGCTACAAAGATCAAATTTGATGAGAGACGGAGAACTTACAGAATTTACAAGTTTTGATGCCATCACTTGAACAGATTTTATAGGTACAAGTGCATCTTCAGCTCCTCCAATAACCAGAACTGGTAAGCTTTCAACTGTTTTAAGCAGTTGTGCTGCATTTTCTGCTGAGAGGACTGTCTCAGATGAATGTTTTCCTATCTCATGGAGTGCTTCGTCCCATCCTTCTACACATAATGGGGCCTGATTTCACACAAGCAGAAAGGACAATATCAAAATCATATCATAATATATGAAAATGTAAGACCAAATGACTTGGCATCGAGTGCTCAATGTAAGAGAACAGGGGAAGATATATTTGTCCAGCATACCGGCCAAACTAAAGGTGTCCTAAACACCATCAATCTTCTCATTTATGATATTTCAACTCTAGGTACATATATTATATGATCCAGTGAAGTAAGCATAGATGCATCTTTTACACCCTCTACCAAGTTGCGAGTCTCTCTAATTTTCACTCACTGTCTTCTCTGTTTTCTTATAAATTTTTCCCCAAACAAAGTTCATGTCAAAAAAACAGTAGCATAGAAAAGAAGTCTGTACCTTGTGCATATCATATAATGGCGTTCCAACATTTGCAAAATTGCAAATGCAGAAACAAAATCCTCTGAATATGACAGATAAAACTTTCAGTGAGCATTTTGTGCTCAATTCCTTTTTTTCTTAGCATCATCGAATCCCACCAAAGGCTCTTGTTTATACCATAATGAGAGAATATAAATAGATCAAATCTTCTGGTTTTCTTCTTAAAATTAGAAAATCTAAGGAAGTATTTACTTTAATTCTTTAATTTCTACCATTTGTCCTGTTTAGTTAATCCTGATTAAAACATATGCTAACACAAGAAAAATCAGGTTTAGTTCACAGGTGTGAAATTAAAAATGCCGACCGGAGAGAATCTAAGGAGCACATACTACAAACCACCGCATTTTCATGATTAACTGATTTAATGTAATAAAAATATATANCATATATCATTTATTTATTCGTCCGAGGTAAGTATCCATTGATAAGGACAAATTTTTACCATCATGCAATATCCAAGTCAGATTACTTAATTTTTTATACGATTAATTAAATATTAAATTTATTCCAAACAGTATCAGTTTCAATCCAGAAAAGCAGTCCTTACCAAGATAAATAAACAAACAGCAAGAAAACATTATATACCTTGTATAGGCTCAAAACATCAGTTGTCAACTTGGTGGCATCATACCATGCACGTCTATTAACAACTTGAGTAATTTCTGTTCGCAACAGTGGACGCACCAAGTGCTTTTTTCCGAGAGAAGTGCGCAATAGTATCCTTGCAAAGGCTGGAACCAGTTCTCTTGACAGGCTAACATCCAATAATACAATCCCCTTAATATGGACCTAGAAGGCAAAAAATAATCAAGAAGACAACACAGGAACACACGCAAAGGAGGTGCACATCATTTACCGGAAACTTGAATTTAAAACTGATCCTAAATTGCTTCATATCAATTTTATTCAAATAAAATAGCGGAATATATAGGTGAGCAACTCACTATGGGAACTGAAATTGCTCGAGCAAAATTGGGGCAAATGACATTTTCTTATTTGTTTTTCTTTTTTTAATGACAGTGGTGTCCTGGTACCTTCCACACACCTTGACTATTCCTCGGGTACCGGTTAAGGCTTTAGATGCGAAGAAATTACCTAGTGTCTTTGCCTCCACTGGGAACTTTTTCTTATTTATTAAATCATGGCTTCATCAAGTTTTCAGTTCATGCAGTTCTGATCACAGTAAAGCACACAAAGGTACTTGCCAAGAAGAAAGCACAGTCGCAAGTCATTCACATTAATCGACTTTAGCCAAAAAAAAAAAAAGAGTTAACTCACATTAATCAAATTTGTTGACTTATCCTTTAAAAAAAAGGTTAACTCACATTAACCGAATTTGTGGATGATGTTACTCTTTGTGCAGCTTTCAGTGCAAGCAATCCACCATCATCATGACCAACAAGTACAACTGAAGTAAAACCCATATCCGAACAAAAAGATAGAAGCAGGTCAACCTGAAAAGTGAAAAATAGGACAGTTTGAGAGAAGGCCAAAAATATTGAAAATTAAAGATCCCTCAAATCAAAATACTCAGAAATTTCCTCACTTTCTGGCTCTTGCTACTTGACATTCTCACTTCTTTTCCATTTAATTAATTACTATCATCTTCTATTGTTTGGTTTTCATGCAAAATTTTACAACAAACTTCATTAGAACATACAATCAAAAGCATGAGAATACCTGACTATCAATCTTGTAGGGATTAGGCAATTGATTCTCCTCCCAGTCTCTCTGACGTGGCCTAGATGTCAATCCCCATCCTGGTCTGTCGAAGGCTGTGACCGCACAACCTACCTGTTGGGCTAGCTCATCCATCACATTTCTCCAAGAGAAAACACCGCCTCCAAAGCCATGCACTAGAACAATTCCAAACTGATTATTCCCTTCAACATCTCGTACCGGGAATGAACATCCCACCTTACAAGCATCATCTTCATCACCAGTTTCATCTAGGCTGAAACTAGGGATTTCTTCAGACATAACCGGGGAAGTTGGAGACACATCTAAAAGAGGCATAGAGAGGGTGTGGGTATGAAATTGACTACTGTAGCTCCTCCGAATACGATAGTCACTTTTGGACAAAACGTGCAATGGGTTAGCAGAAGAAGGTGTGGAAGATAAAGAACGGTAAGGTGAGCCAGGCAAGCTAAGTTTGTAATGAAGAGAGAGCCCAAGGCAAGAAATGAATGAACTGTCAACATCAGCAAGCAATATAGCAGGGACTTCCCCCTCCTCATGAGCCGATCCTGCAAGTTTTCTCCTCATATCACTATCAGTTCTTGTTTTACCCGTTGGAATTGGAGATCGTGGTACCTTATTGTATGCGGAGAAAACAACTTTGCAAGGAAGGACCTGTAGTTGTAGAGGAAACCAATTCTCAAAAACTTATACGCTTCAGATAACTGTACCTTCTTTTGAAAAAGGTCATTAATAAATCAAGAAAACAAACTACATTAATAATCTCTATGATCTAAATTTCCTAGGAAATAAAATGCACTTAAATAGTAAATTGATATATAACCTTTACTTAAAAACTTAGTTAGGAAAAGAGCATGCTCATTTTGTGGAAGTAACAGAATTGATTCCCGCTGAGGGAAGCACATCCAAGAAGAGTAAAAGTTACTAAACAGAGGGCATATATTAGCTTACAGCTTCTGGGTCAACTCGGTGAAACAAAAGCTTCCTCCTTGCTCGACAGCTTGTTCTGTAAGCAATTACAGTATGTCCAAGAGCAAAGACTACAGATGAAAGAAACAACACAGGCATCCCCCATGACTTTTTAAGATGAAGCCTCTGCCTTGAGATAGAAGATGAAGCTTCAACCTCCAGATATGAATTGACAGAGAAAACACAAGCCTTGATAGAAAGAAGAATAACGGAAATGATGGAACAGAATGTAACCGTTCCGAAGTATGGTCCATGTGAAAGAGCAGGGCCATCACACAAAGAATAAACACCTATCATCAGAAACTAAAATAGATTAGTCTTGCAAGCCGGATAATAGACTTGAAAAAGGTCATTAAATGCTAAAAAAATTAAATTCAGATCATCGCATCTATCCATTTTAGTTAAAAGAGTAAACCTTGACAAATTATTAGACTTTTGACGAAGAAGTTCAAACCAAGGAGAAAAATCTAACTCAGCCATCTGAACATAGCAATGGGGACATAGCCTAGTGGGAAGGACCCTCAACCTGGAGTTGCTGATGGAGCAAAGCAGGAGGTCTCCTAGGTAGGGAAGTTGGTCTGGGGGAGGGAGTTGCTGAGGTTTACCATAACAAAAGAAAAACGAAAACATCTTAAGGGACATCATGAAAAGAGTTGAAAAATCAAAACCAAATTTAAGATGTTACATTCGGGAACTATACGTGCGAAGCCAAAATACAACACCAAGCTTCAGGTATATCCGCAAATACCTAAATTTCAACTCGAAGCAGAAAACCTAGTTGAAAAATGAGCCAGATAGAAAAACAAAAGCAGCAGCAAGTTGGACACAAAACCAGAAGCAAATTAAAGAAAAGCTTTAATCTAAAACCAAAAGTTAGAATCATATAGAGTATGCATTAATCAGAAGAACACAACACCAGAAACTCAAACTAGTTACGAGTCCATTATACAATCCTCACTATCATAAATCAGAAAAGAACAAATATAATACATTGTTGAATATGGAAAAGAAAGCAAAAAGAATCATAATCGCATACAGGTGATGATAAGAGATCTCATGACAGAAACGAGAGGAATGTCCGTCAAGGAGCTTTTGAAGGCATATCTATGCAAATGCTCTTTGAAACTGTAACATTTTACGCATGTAAAGCTAGAAATCAACACACTTGGTACCAAAACATCCCCAATTGCCACAATCAGTGGCGCCGATAGCACCAGCAACGATGCCAACATCGCCATCATGAAATATATAATCTTCAGAAACCTCTTCACCTTCTCCAACATTCCTTTTCCCCCGGAAGCCATTATCATAATTCCAAGTCCCAAAGCAATATTGGCCGAGAATATTTTTCTTTTCAGGTAGGGCTTCGTGAAATAATAGATCGAAGACGAAATGAGATTCTAGATAAATCCACGCGACAAGGCGGCGCAACGGCCATATCTCGCCGGCGGCGAACAAAACGCCGATCAGCGACGACGTTGAGTCTCTGTATTGGACGTGTTTCGGGTCGGGTGAGGTATCTGTTATTAAAATGATTAAAATTAAAGTTAGGGAAAAGTAAACAATTTTCTCCGTTTGCAGAAAGAATTTCCTCTCTGTCGTCCGTTGAAAAAGTATAGAGAGAGGAGACTTTTCGTTGATCGCCGGGAGTTTTTTGAACTGTTTTTTTTCTCTCCCCCTGTACCTCCCCCTCCTTTCTTCGTCTCTTGACTCTTCCTTATTTGCGTCGAGTTTTATTTTGCTAACTAGTATTAAAAATATATTTCTCCCCTTTATTTGTTGTGGAGAAAAAAATTATTGAATTTTACCCTTTTTTTTAAATATAAAATAAAATTGGGTTGGCGGAGGATAAATGAGGAAGAAGATTTTACCGGACGGTGAATCGAATTTTCAGTAAATATTTAGATAATTAATTAATTGAGTTATTTAAGTAAGCTAATTTATTCTTTTTAGCCAGATTTATTATTTAATTTTTAGCTAGATTTATTATTTAATATTTTTTTATTATTACAAAAATATTTTATTTAAATTTTTAACATTATCCAACTTAAGATTTTTTTAATATTTGTTAAAATTAAAACGCTTTGAATGTAGATACATATTTAAATAAAATATATATTAAAATTCAATACTAAACAATTAAAATAGTTTATTTTCTTTTTACATTTGAATATATATAACTTATCTTGTATTTTAAAAAAATAAATAAAAACTAAATTGATATTATATTAGTAAAACATTTTAAGAATAATATATGATAATTGGAAAGTTACCATGATTAGTAATTGTGGGGCGGTTGTTACTTGTTAGAGCCCATTAGGATTGTCAAAAGTGTTTTTAAAATTTTTTTAATTTTTTTTTTCAGTTAAAAAATATTTTAAAATCGAAATTAAATATTTTAAAAAATTAAAAACATAAAAAAATTAAAAATATTTTTATAATGATTAAATTGAATGGTTGTTGGTATTTATTTGTGTGTTTTTAAATATTTTAAAAATCAACGTATGCATTTTAAATTTATTTGTTTAAATTTATTGTAAACAAGCTTACTTTTTTCTTTACTGTATTTGATTCTTTTCTTTATCCAAACATGAATTCCCAACTCTATGGTTGAAAAAAATGGAAAACGAATCTTAGTACGATTTAAACCTTGTAATTATCAAACTTTTTTTTTATTCTTTTTCTCTTTTTCAAATCGTGAATAAAAGAAAAAGAAAAAAAAAGGAAAGAAATAAAGTGTTATTACGATTTCAACTTATTTAATTCTGTGATTTAAAATAATACTTAAATCTATATTTAAAGATGAAAGACATGCAAATTTTAATGATCAAATATTAGCTTCTTGATTCTAAAATTTGTTTGAAATAATAATATTACAGACAAATAAAAAGGAATTGTAAAGCAATAAAATTTATTGTGATCAGTCTGTCATTGACGATCTATCAATTGGAGCAAATCAAATCATCTCAAATATATTAAGTCTAATACGTGAATTAGAAACATACTCAGAAGGATAGTTCTCCAACATGCTCTCGGACCTAAATTTGATTGAAAGTTATTTTCAATAAAATAACTCTAACTAAATTTAATTTGTCACGCGTTATCTTTCGTACATACTTTAAATTCATATTTTGATCAATAAGGAATTTCTATCGTCTGCGTAGAATATGAATGCGGTTAAACCACATTAATGTTACTTTCTATATTTTTTTTCGTTATTACGTCTATATATATGTTAACTTACTTATTAAGCAGTTTTTACTTCCTTCTTCAATTTTCAATCAGGGCGCGTGAATTAGTGTAATCGTGATTAATAGAATAATTAATTAAGTGGGTACTTTTTAGTGTGTAGTCTGACTGAATTATTCCTTACAGTAGCTGGGTGTGTGATTTTACCCACCTGGCAGCTTTTTGTCATTGACTGCCTTGCCCCTATATTTAATCGTATCTTTTGTGTATCCCAAAGATTTTGCCTGCAATTTTTCTTCTTTACCTTTACTCTTTTCATTTTTTTTCTTTTAATGGAAAATGCACCTAACAATCTAACATAACTTTTTTTGACAGAAAAAACTTTCGCTCCGTTATTAAAATGCACTTTTTTGGGGATTGTACAGTAGGCCCAGATGCCTAATGACACCGTCCACAAGTTGAAACTATGTNCCAAACAGGTCTTAAATTGAATTTGATTGGTTAGCCTGGAATAAAACAAAGATGGTGTGGTCCATTCTAGTGAGTGCAGTGAAAATTTATTTAATAACATTTATTTTATTTTATTTTTAAGTTAGCAGAATTGTTTGCCTTTTCAAAGCCAAATGGGTCACATTCTTACCCAAAAGATTTTGTAAAAGAAAGAAATCTTTTTTGAGATTTGCTTCTTTCCCCCCACTGAATCTTTTTTTTTTTAATTTTTTTCTTTCTTTTTTTGACTTATAATTGCAGAAACAAATACTTATTATATTTTCTTTTACCGGGCTACAAAGAGAATATTCCTAATTATCGTTGTTTTCTACTTATTTGTACTTCTTAATTAGTATATCTCTATAAAAACTTTATGTTTAAGTAATTTATGCATGACTTGTTTATAAATCAAACGACTCCATAAAAATTCATGTGTGTGTATATATACATATAGGAAATTTACATAGTTGTATCATCGCGGAAAAATATTTACACGCTGCTATTTCTTTACTTTTCTATTCTCTAATTAATTACAAAAAATACCCCATTTTCAATTCTTCATGATATCATCATAGTATATCCATATATTATCATGTATCACTGAAGATGAGTAGTTTTTCAAGAATAGCATGCAGGGTTTCTCAATCCTTTATGATATCATCATTGTATATTCATATACTGTCATGGTATAACTAAAAAATGAACATTCCTTCAAGGATACACTCGTTAAACCTGCATGATACCATCACAATATATTCACATACTGTCATGGATACTTTATGAATGGGGAATGACTATATAAAAACTTTAATGCATGAAAAACTGTGTGATCCGTTAGTAAGAACTAATTGTATCTGGATAAGTATGTTTTTCCTTGAACTTTCCGTAGCAGCCACACATTGTTGGAGTTAAGTATTGGGTGTGAATTGAGAAATGGGGAGAAATAAATTGGAGGGAAGAGAAAGTTGAAAAGTTTTTTTTCCAATGGTAGTCATTCCAAACAGATATCATCTGAACAGGTGAAGTCTTCACACTCCTTCACTTCAGATCTTTGACTATAAATAAAAACCTTTTGCCTTCATTTTTGAATAGAGAATTTTCAAACATTCTGCAGATTTTCAAAAAAACAAAATCGAGTTTATTGTGTGATTTGTTACTGCTCTTAGAATTCGACGAAGTTATTGGTGTTTGAGGTACTGCTACACCATTAATGGATATATTTCCGTTTTATCCTGGGAGGAAGTAATCCAAAACCTCGAGTTCAGTGAGGGGATTAGATTCCTTAAGGACACAGTGAATTATATGGTCTCGGATATTAATTATATTTTATATTTTACTGATTTGAACACAGGACAACAACAAGCTTAAGAAATTTAAATTTGGTTAATATTTTCTGTGTTCATCTATTTTTCTGGTTTTGGCGACTAAAACCTTTCTGGTTTTCTACTCCACTATTGGAGATTAAAATCTTCAAATTTTCTACTCCCATTGAGATTAATATTCTTGTGATTAAAAACTTCGCCAAGTAAATCTGATTGTTAATAATTCGGTTTGAAGATATAAAAACTTCACCGATTATTCAGTTTAGTTTTGTCAAAAGAAAAATTCGGTTTGAAGAAATAAAATCTTCACCGATTGCTAACTTTTGTTGTTATTGATTAACAAATATGACAAAAACAACTGACCCCATGCTTGCCTCTACAAGCAATGGAATCTCCTACACCCATATTGTGCAAGCACTGGTTCAGGCAGAAAAGCCCGAAAAATTTTCCCGCATCGACTTCAAACGCTGGCAGCAGAAGATGTTCTTCTATCTAACCATGTTGTGTCTGCAGAAGTTCATTAAGGAGGATAATCTGGTTCTGACGGAATCAACTCCCAAAAATGAACTGTTCTTGGTGATTGAGGCTTGGAATCACTCAGATTTTTTGTGCAAGAACTTTATCCTAAGCGGATTATAGGATGATCTGTATAACATATATATCAATGTGGAGAAGAACTCTAGGATCCACTAGAGAATAAGTACAAAACAGAAGATGCCGGATTAAAGAAATTTGTTGCAGCCAAATTTCTGGACTACAAGATGATAGACAACAAACATGTTATCACACAAGTCCAAGAGATGCAAGTGATAATTCACGATCTCCTTGCTGAAGGTATAATTCGAATTAATGCTTTTATCAAAAGTATTAATTATGGTGCTAATAATGAGTTTTTCATTGAAGGTTTGGTCATCAATGAAGTTTTTCAAGTTGCAGTTATGATTGAAAAGCTACCTCCTTCACGGAGAGACTTTAATAATTATTTAAAGCACAAGCTCAAGGAGATGAAGCTTGAAGATCTTATTGTTCGATTGAGAATCAAAGAAGGTAATAAAGCTGCTGAAAGGAAGGTAAGGGGAACTCAATAATTATGGGGGCAAATATTGTTGAGACTACTCTAACTAATCCCAAAAAGAGGAAGAAGCCTTCTGGACTAAGGAATTTTCCTAGCAAGAAGAAATTCAAAGAAAACTACCACAACTGTGGAAAGATTGGACACAAGGTTGCTGAAATTCGTGCTCCAAATGTAGCGCTTGCAAGGCAATTTAGACGATGTTAGCAAGATGTAGCGCTAGCTAGGTTAGGGTAGTGCTTTCCATAAAGAAGCTAGCCAAAGGAAAGAAAAAGGGTCAAGCTAACATGGTTGAAATAACCATGTAGATTGATGATCTGTGTGCTATGGTGTCTGAATGCAACCTAGTGGGAAGCCCCACGGATTGGTGGCTTGACTCTGGAGCCAATTGACATGTTTATGCTGTTAGAGAAGTATTTGCTTTCTATGCCCCTGCTAGACCCAACGAGACCATGTATATGAAAAACTTTGCAACATTCAAGATTGAAGGCTATGAGAAAATATTTCTGAAAATGACATCCGACAAGGTGGTGACTCTTAATAGTGTCTGTCATGTTCCAGAAATGAGGAAAAACTTAGTTTCTGTTAGTCTTCTCATCAAGAATCGATTTAAGTGCGTTTTTGTTTCAAATCAAACTGATTAACCTTAATATACCTTGAATGTCGATTCTCGTCTATCCGATTAATTTCAACCTGTAGCCGACGATTTAACTCAACTACAGCCTTTACACTGAGAGAATAGGGCTACTTTCAATGATTAAGGCTCGGGAAATAACAATATCCTTCGATAACAATAACTATCATTCAATTCCATTTAATTTAGCCAAAAAATCACAATTCCTCGAGAGTTTAGAAGGGAGAAATGCTTACCTCTTACTTGTGACCGCTTAGGACTCAATTTGAAGTAATTCAGATAACCTTTACTCGGCGAGTTTCCAGTACACCGAGCAAATTTTCAAGAAATAATTCCGCAGGGATGTTCCTCGTAGTCCTAAAACTCGATATCCAAGATAAGTTTGTGTTTGGACGGAGTCTAGAGGCATAATTTGATGAAAAATGGACGAAAAACCACATTCCTCTTACTTCTCAGCTGAATGAAATATTTGAAAATGAATCCAAGTGTTGATCACCTATATATAGGTGGGAGTCGGTGATCGTGGGGTGCGGCACGCCGCCCATAGCATCGTCCAAGAGGCGCGGTGCACCGGCCATAGCGCCAGGCTGGCTGGCGCGGTGCATCGCCCTGTGCGCCCGGCCTCCCGCCCCGACCTCCTTCTTGCTCGATGCCTTGTTCGTATATTCATCCCCTGGGCCTTTTTCCGCATGCGTCGTACTCCAAGACTCTCAACATACGCCCAGATGTTTCCATTAAATGATAGAAACTTACAAAATGTAACATCATCCCTCCCTTAGGAACATTCATCCTCGAATGTAATCTTTAGGCTTCAAAGACTCATCTTCTTTAACTATTGCCAGAAAAATTTCGATAGAGTCTCCTCTGTAATATGGACTATCCAAAAACCTGAAATACAGAAAAGTCCAACATAAGCGTTTCATAGGATGCTATAAACAACTACTCCACAATATAAAAGTGAACAACTGAACAATACTAATAATATAAGCAATAGAGTAACATCTAACAACAATCTCACCTCAATTGTATAATCTAGGTGAAGTCTAGAATAAGTGAGGATATCTGGACCTCATGTCATCCTCAGCTTTCCAAGTTATCTCTTCTACATTTATGTTCCTCCACAAGACTTTAACGAAGGCTACATCTTTAGTTCTCAGTCTACGAACCTGTCTACCTAGTATAGCGACTGGAATCTCTTCGTAGGACAACTCTTCAGTAACTTGAACATTCTCAACTGGAACAACACGAGACAGGTCTCTCATATATTTCCGTAACATTGATACGTGGAAGATTGGATGAACAGATTCTATCCCTTTAGGTAGTTCCAACTCATATGCCACTCGGCCTACCCTTCAGAGGATTCGATACGGACCAATGAACTTAGGGCTAAGCTTGCCCTTCTTGCCAAATCTCATCACGCCCTTCATAGGCAAAACCTTAAGAAACACCCAATCATCTACATTAAATTTCAAGTCTTTATGTCGGTCATCGAAATAGGACTTCTGACGACTTTGGGCTGTCAGCAGGCATTCTCTGATAAGTTTTACTTTTTCTTATGACTGATGGACCATATCAAGTCCAATAAAACTATCTCCCCTACTACAAACCATCCTATGGGGGACCTACATTTCCGCCCATATAAAGCTTTATAAGGGGCCATCTGAATAACAGAATGATAACTGTTATTATATGCAAATTCAACAAGAGGTAGATGCTCAATCCAACTTCCTCCAAAGTCTAGCATACACACTCGTAGCATATCCTCGAACTCTGAATGGTGCGCTCTGCCTGACCGTCTGTCTGGGGGTGTAAAGTTGTACTCAAATTAACTTGCGTCCCCAAATCATTCTGAAATGATTGTCAGAATCTAGCTGTAAATTGTGTCCCTCTATAAAAAATAATGGATGTCAGAACACCATGTAGTCGGACTATCTCCTTGATATGTAACTTAGCATAGTCTTCAGCTAAAAATGTAGTCCTGACTAGAAAGAAATGGGTTGACTTTGTCAATCTGTCGATAATGACCTAAATGGAGTCGAATTTACGCTTGGTGCAAGGTAACCCTATCACAAATTTCATATTAACTGCCTCCCATTTCCACATAGGTACAACTATCTCCTGAGTTAGTCTGCTAGGTTTCTGATGTTCAACTTTTACCTACTGGCAATCGGGACATTGTGTGACAAACTCAGTTATGCCTTTTTTCATTCCAGGCCACCAGTATATCTCCTTTATATCATGGTACATCTTCGTCGAACCTGGATGAAGAGAGTAATGAGAATAATGTACCTTTGTCATGGTCTGCTGGAGGAGTCCTGCTACATCGGGAACATAGAGTCGACCTCTGAATCTTAAGACCCCCTCTTCTATTAACTCAAAGGATGATATTTTGCCCCGATGAACCTTGTCTCTGAGCTGTACTAGACTGGGGTCCTCGTATTGCCACTCCTTTACCTCTACCACCAGAGATGATACTGTTGTATTCTGAATTACAACCCCATTATCCTTTGAATCTACTACCCAGACTGCTAGACTGGCTAAGCGGTGCAGCTCTCGAGCCATTTCTCGTTGCTCTGGAATCAAATATGCTAAACTTCCCATGGATCTGCGGCTAAGGGCATCAACTACACTATAGCCTTCCCTGTGTATTATAGGATATTCACATCGTAGTCTTTCTGCAATTCTAGCCAACAACGTTGTTGTAAATTCAACTCTTTCTGCGTGAAGATATACTGAAGGCCTTTATGATCGATAAAAATATCCACGTGCACGCCATACAAATAATTCCTCCATATTTTTAAGGCATGAACCACTGCAGCTAATTCTAAATCATGGGTAGGGTAGTTTTTTTTTCTTGTTTCCTTAGCTGCCTCGAAGCATAAGCAATCACCTAGTCGTGTTGCATCAGAACACACCTTAACCTAACACCCGAAGCATCACAGTACATAGCATAGCCCTCTGAAGCCTCTGGTAAGGCCAATACTGTTGTAGATGTCAACCTATTTTTCAGCTCCTGGAAACTCTGCCCACAAGCCTCGGTCCAGTGGAAGTTGGTTGTTTTCTGAGTCAATCTGGTCAGTGGCATTGATAGGGTAGAAAATCTTTCCACGAACCTTATGTAATACCCGACTAACCCTAGGAAGCTACGAACCTCCGTTGGAGTTGTAGGTCTAGGCCATGTCTTAACTGCCTCAATTTTCTGTGAGTCAACCTAGATGCCTGCATCTGATACAATATGGCCCAAGAAGGCTACAAAATTCAATCAAAACTCACATTTGAAGAACTTCGCATATAACTGGTGGTCTCTGAGGATCTGAAGTACTGTTCGCAAGAGTTCCTATGTTTAGCCTCTGAGCAGGAATATACCATAATATCATCAATGAACACTATCACAAACAGATCTAAGTATGGCCTGAAGATACTGTTCATCAGATCTATGAACACTGCTGGGGAATTTATCAATCCGAAGGACATAACTAGGAATTCAAAATAATCATACCTGGTCCTGAAAGTTGTCTTCGGGATATCTTTTTCCCAAACTCGCACTTGATGGTACCTGAACCTTAAGTTGATCTTGCATGAATATTTCATCCCTTGCATCTTATCAAACAAATTATCTATCCTTGAGGAGGGTATTTATTCTTAATAGTAACTTTATTCAACTTCCTATAATCTATACACATTCGTAGGGAACTATCTTTCTTTCTCAGAAACAGAACTGGCGCACCCACGGTGAAGTACTAGGTCTGATAAAACTCTTATCTAACAAGTCTTTCAACTGTTCCTTCAACTCTTTCAATTCAGCGGGAGCCATTTGATATGGAGGGATGGATATGGGTTGTGTAACTGGTGGCAAGTCGATAGAAAAATCAATCTCACGCTTTGGGGGAACACTCGGGAGCTCATCTGGAAATACAAATAGAAACTCGTTAACCATTGGGATGGACTGAAGAGTGAGGGATTATGCTTGCATATCCTGAAACCTAACAATATGGTAAATACAACCCTTCGCTATCAGTTTTCTCACCTGAAGATAGGATATGAACCTACTTTTTGGTGTAGCTGCATTGCCTTTCCATTATTGCAGAACCTCCCCTGGAAAGTGAAATCGGATGGTTCTGGTCCAACATTCCACATTGGCATAACATGGCGCCAGTCAATCCATACCCATAATTACATCAAAGTCAATCATTTCTAGCTCCACCAAATCTGCTAAGGTCTAGCGACCGACAATCTTCACTGTACAACCTCGGTAAATTCTCTTAGTAATAATAAAGTCACCGATGGGTGTGGACACCGAGAATGGTCGCTGAAGCAATTCTGGTGTTATACCAAACTTCCGTGCTACTAATAGAGTAACAAAGACAAAATGGAGCCTGGGTCTATCAAAACACAAACTGAGTGAGAGCAAACATCCAACATACCTGTCACAACATCTAGTGACGACTCTGACTCCTTTCATCCCGGTAGTGCATAAGTGCAATCCTGTCCGCTACCTGAACTAGATGTCCCCGATCTACCCCGGCCTCTGCCGGCTGGTGCGGAGGGCCTGCGCCCTGCAAAAGACGCTGGAGCATGTGAACCTGCTGAGAACCTATTCTGCTGGTCCCTATTACCCTGGTATCTAGTCGAACAATCTCTCATCATGTGCCTCTCCTGTCCACAGGAATAGTAGGCGGTGGAACCGTATTCGCATCTCCCCCTATGTTTCCTATTACATGTACTGCAACGTGGTATAACTGGTTCCATCTGATCTGGACCCCTCTACTGCTGTGAGCTTGACACTCGTGAACTCTCATCGGGACCTAAATGTCCACAATAATATGATCTACTTCTCTACTGCTGCTGAAATAGGGGCCTAGTGGCCTACCTAATAAATAAGGCCTGGGCCCACCCTGGAAATCTGCCTAAAAGTCGGCAGCTCTTCGACGCTGCTCCTGACTTGCCCTATTAATCGCATACTGGACCTGCCTGATTTCCTCTATGTTCTGACCAAAGGCTTGAATCCATGAGACGTCCATATCCTCTCACAGTGTAGCTGTGATACACGATTCCACATATTCTGGCGTAAGTCCCATAATAAAATGATATACCCTGGCTGGAATAGTATGAACAAATGTTGGCGCATATCTGGCCAAGGATTCAAACCTCAACGCATATTCTCTAATGCTCATTCTGCCCTGCTCCAGATATAAAAATTGCTCTACTCTGGCCTTCCAAATCTCTCGGGGAAAATAGTGGTCTATAAAGGCCTTAGAGAAACTAGGCCATGTAGGTGGAGGTGCATCTCTGCCTTGGGTCCTTTCCCAACTTTCATACCACAAAACTGCTATCTCTCGCAATCAGAACACTGCTAATTCAACTGATTCTGTCGAGGAAGCATGCATAATCTTGAATATCCTCTGTAGCTGGTCTATGAAGTTCTAAGGGTCCTCTCTCCGATCTGACCATGTAAACTACGGAGGACTAAAATCAAGGATCGCGGACTCTCGAACTCCCAAGCCCCTTAGTGGGCTCGACAACAGCTGGTACTATTGGTTGAGGCTGACGCTGGGCAGCCATCATCTGAACCAACATGTAAACTGTGCTCCTAATTTTCTAATCCAATGGCACAGGGATGGTTGGGGGTGGTACTGGTATGTCAGCTTCCCTAGAGGCTCCTGGCGTGGCAGAAAATGCTGGGAAGACCGGGATGAAGTCTCCCTATCGCCCTCAGATCGGGCCGGCTCTGACTGGGGCCCCCTGCTTGTGCCCTCTCCCGCTACAGTGTCCAACTCCCGACCAGTCATGGTCCGTCGTGCATCAGACATCTTCTCTGTAGATAAGCAGAATACTGTAAGTTTAGGGAGTTACCCTATACAACAAGGCTCTATAGCATGACTGGAGGAGAAAGGAAGGTAACCACACTATTATGCGTCATAGCCTCATGTCTATAGAATGTGGTGCACAATATACTCATAGACAAGAATCTACTATACACGACTTGCAGACTCCGTGGGATACGACCGGTTCTGATACCAAGTTTGTGACGCCCTACCTTGAGAGGCATGACTGGCATCTAGTGCCACACTAGGGCCTGGGCTGACCTGACTGGGCATGTGCATCTCTGGTGCTTGTCAGTAACGTAAAATCAAGAAACCAACGAGCTATACCTCGATTGTAAACACAGCCTCGGGCTGACAAGGCCACGCAACACCTATAAAGAAAAGTAGCTAACTCAACAAACAAGGTGATAAGAGGGATCCTATGCGGGCCGACAAGACCATCATGCGAACTAGTTAAACAGAATGAAAACAGGCGATCATATTCACACTAAAGCCGACAAAGCTTCTAACTAAACAGCTAAACTAGGCCCCACACGGCCAACACGCAAAATATAACATATGTAGGCCCCACACGGCCAACAACAACTAACAATTGAGAAACTGTAGCCTGCAAGCCTCTAAGAGTGAAATAATGATCCGGACTGGGCCTCGATCTACCCAAAAATTGTACAACAAAAAGAGAAAACCTTTCTAACTATCAATTCTGGAGAAAAGGAGCTGACTGCACTGCCGACTCTGGCTGAAGGTCCTGAACCATGTCTATCTGAAACTATAGGCAAGTAATGCAATGCCCCATAGTTGGGTGCCAGTACAATATGTACTGAATATGTAAGGCAGTAATAAAAGCTGAATAAAGTCAATAGAAGAACTAAAAGCAATCTATAAGGAGAATAAGAATTTCATCTGTGTAGCCTCACAATCTGAAATATAACTAGCAAGTACATATACAAACAAGAACCTAACCGGGCCTCCATAAGCCTGAAAAGTACAAGCAACACAGAATAACCTACCTGGGTCCCCATAAGCCCTGACAATTACAAAAAATGCCCACCCCTCTTATCTGAACTACTATAGGTTCGTAGGCATGCTATAACTCAGGTATACTCAATCTCTGAAGCTGTATCCGAGCCTGGTAGGCTCTTGCATCTGGGTCTGAGCCATCTGGGCTCCTGTAGCTGTGTCTGAGCCGTCTGGGCTCCTGGAACTGTATCTGAGCCGTTTGGGCTCCTGTAACTGTATCTGAGCCGTCTGGGCTCCTGTAACTGTATCTACACCATCTGGGCTCCTGTAATTGTATCTGAGCCGTCTGGGCTCCTGTAACTGTATCTGCGTAGAACTATATACTGTGTCGCCAACTATGCCTTGTGCTGCTTAGTTTAGCAATATATACTAAAGGCACCCTTAGGCCTCTATGGCCTCGAGGTGGTAACAAGGCGCCTACTAATCCTTCTAATCGTTAAACAACTGAACAGGAAGCTCCTATGTCACTTCTGGCGACAGCCAAAACTAGATGTAAACCTCCCACCGAGGAATACTATACCATACCCTCATTTTTTTCCGCGTCAACTAACCAAAATACTAATAGGCACAGGCTACTACAAGGTATTGACTATATCATCTAAACAACAGGAGTAACTTACCGAAGGGGATTAGCCTTAACATACCTCGAATGTCGATTCTCGTCTATCCAATTAACTTCAACCTATAGCCAGCAATTTCACTCAATTGCAGCCCTTACGCTGAGAGAATATGGCTACTTTCAATATTAAGGCTCAGCAAATAACAATATCTTTCGATAATAATAACTATCATTCAATTCCATTTAAGTTGGCTGAAAACTCACAATTCCTCGAGAGTTTAGAAGGGAGAAATGCTTACCTCTTGCCTGTGGCCGCTTAGGACTTAATTTGAAGTAATTCTGACAACCTTTACTCAGCGGGTTTCCAGTACACTGAGCAAATTTTCAAGAAATAACTTCGTGGGGATGTTCCGCGTAGGTCTAGAACTCGATATCCAAGACGAATTTGCGTTTGGACGGAGTATAGTTGCATAATTTGACGAAAAACGAACGAAAACCCACGTCCCTCTCACTTCTCTGCCGAATGAAATATTTTTAAATGAATCCTTCAAGTGTTGATCACCTATATATAGGTGGGAGTTGGTGGCCGGCCATAGCGCCAGGCTAGCTGGCGCGGCGTGGTGGCCAGTGCACCTGGCCTCCGGCCCCGGCCTCTTGCTTGCTCGATACCTTGTTCGTATATTTATCCCCCGGGCCTTTTTCCGCATGCGTCGTACTCCAAGACTCTCAACATACGCACGCATGTGTCCATTAAATGATAGAAACTTACGGGGTACACCAACCATGTTGTCAAATGAAGATTAATGAGTGTGATAAATGTGTTTACAATAAGAACACTCAAAATCAAGTCATCATTGTTTGCCTATATATAGATGACATGTTGATAATGAGTAGTGACATTGCTAATATAAATGCTACCAAGCGTGTGCTTGCTAGTAAATTTGAAATGAAAGACTTAGGAGTTGCA